>CASGGT010000073.1:0-41743 GCA_949318255.1 Pollenia labialis | reverse complement strand
CATACATACATACATACATACATACATACATACATACATACATACATACATACATACATACATACATACATACATACATACATACATACATACATACATACATACATACATACATACATACATACATACATACATACATACATACATACATACATACATACATACATACATACATACATACATACATACATACATACATACATACATACATACATACATACATACATACATACATACATACATACATACATACATACATACATACATACATACATACATACATACATACATACATACATACATACATACATACATACATACATACATACATACATACATACATACATACATACATACATACATACATACATACATACATACATACATACATACATACATACATACATACATACATACATACATACATACATACATACATACATACATACATACATACATACATACATACATACATACATACATACATACATACATACATACATACATACATACATACATACATACATACATACATACATACATACATACATACATACATACATACATACATACATACATACATACATACATACATACATACATACATACATACATACATACATACATACATACATACATACATACATACATACATACATACATACATACATACATACATACATACATACATACATACATACATACATACATACATACATACATACATACATACATACATACATACATACATACATACATACATACATACATACATACATACATACATACATACATACATACATACATACATACATACATACATACATACATACATACATACATACATACATACATACATACATACATACATACATACATACATACATACATACATACATACATACATACATACATACATACATACATACATACATACATACATACATACATACATACATACATACATACATACATACATACATACATACATACATACATACATACATACATACATACATACATACATACATACATACATACATACATACATACATACATACATACATACATACATACATACATACATACATACATACATACATACATACATACATACATACATACATACATACATACATACATACATACATACATACATACATACATACATACATACATACATACATACATACATACATACATACATACATACATACATACATACATACATACATACATACATACATACATACATACATACATACATACATACATACATACATACATACATACATACATACATACATACATACATACATACATACATACATACATACATACATACATACATACATACATACATACATACATACATACATACATACATACATACATACATACATACATACATACATACATACATACATACATACATACATACATACATACATACATACATACATACATACATACATACATACATACATACATACATACATACATACATACATACATACATACATACATACATACATACATACATACATACATACATACATACATACATACATACATACATACATACATACATACATACATACATACATACATACATACATACATACATACATACATACATACATACATACATACATACATACATACATACATACATACATACATACATACATACATACATACATACATACATACATACATACATACATACATACATACATACATACATACATACATACATACATACATACATACATACATACATACATACATACATACATACATACATACATACATACATACATACATACATACATACATACATACATACATACATACATACATACATACATACATACATACATACATACATACATACATACATACATACATACATACATACATACATACATACATACATACATACATACATACATACATACATACATACATACATACATACATACATACATACATACATACATACATACATACATACATACATACATACATACATACATACATACATACATACATACATACATACATACATACATACATACATACATACATACATACATACATACATACATACATACATACATACATACATACATACATACATACATACATACATACATACATACATACATACATACATACATACATACATACATACATACATACATACATACATACATACATACATACATACATACATACATACATACATACATACATACATACATACATACATACATACATACATACATACATACATACATACATACATACATACATACATACATACATACATACATACATACATACATACATACATACATACATACATACATACATACATACATACATACATACATACATACATACATACATACATACATACATACATACATACATACATACATACATACATACATACATACATACATACATACATACATACATACATACATACATACATACATACATACATACATACATACATACATACATACATACATACATACATACATACATACATACATACATACATACATACATACATACATACATACATACATACATACATACATACATACATACATACATACATACATACATACATACATACATACATACATACATACATACATACATACATACATACATACATACATACATACATACATACATACATACATACATACTATACATACATACATACATACATACATACATACATACATACATACATACATACATACATACATACATACATACATACATACATACATACATACATACATACATACATACATACATACATACATACATACATACATACATACATACATACATACATACATACATACATACATACATACATACATACATACATACATACATACATACATACATACATACATACATACATACATACATACATACATACATACATACATACATACATACATACATACATACATACATACATACATACATACATACATACATACATACATACATACATACATACATACATACATACATACATACATACATACATACATACATACATACATACATACATACATACATACATACATACATACATACATACATACATACATACATACATACATACATACATACATACATACATACATACATACATACATACATACATACATACATACATACATACATACATACATACATACATACATACATACATACATACATACATACATACATACATACATACATACATACATACATACATACATACATACATACATACATACATACATACATACATACATACATACATACATACATACATACATACATACATACATACATACATACATACATACATACATACATACATACATACATACATACATACATACATACATACATACATACATACATACATACATACATACATACATACATACATACATACATACATACATACATACATACATACATACATACATACATACATACATACATACATACATACATACATACATACATACATACATACATACATACATACATACATACATACATACATACATACATACATACATACATACATACATACATACATACATACATACATACATACATACATACATACATACATACATACATACATACATACATACATACATACATACATACATACATACATACATACATACATACATACATACATACATACATACATACATACATACATACATACATACATACATACATACATACATACATACATACATACATACATACATACATACATACATACATACATACATACATACATACATACATACATACATACATACATACATACATACATACATACATACATACATACATACATACATACATACATACATACATACATACATACATACATACATACATACATACATACATACATACATACATACATACATACATACATACATACATACATACATACATACATACATACATACATACATACATACATACATACATACATACATACATACATACATACATACATACATACATACATACATACATACATACATACATACATACATACATACATACATACATACATACATACATACATACATACATACATACATACATACATACATACATACATACATACATACATACATACATACATACATACATACATACATACATACATACATACATACATACATACATACATACATACATACATACATACATACATACATACATACATACATACATACATACATACATACATACATACATACATACATACATACATACATACATACATACATACATACATACATACATACATACATACATACATACATACATACATACATACATACATACATACATACATACATACATACATACATACATACATACATACATACATACATACATACATACATACATACATACATACATACATACATACATACATACATACATACATACATACATACATACATACATACATACATACATACATACATACATACATACATACATACATACATACATACATACATACATACATACATACATACATACATACATACATACATACATACATACATACATACATACATACATACATACATACATACATACATACATACATACATACATACATACATACATACATACATACATACATACATACATACATACATACATACATACATACATACATACATACATACATACATACATACATACATACATACATACATACATACATACATACATACATACATACATACATACATACATACATACATACATACATACATACATACATACATACATACATACATACATACATACATACATACATACATACATACATACATACATACATACATACATACATACATACATACATACATACATACATACATACATACATACATACATACATACATACATACATACATACATACATACATACATACATACATACATACATACATACATACATACATACATACATACATACATACATACATACATACATACATACATACATACATACATACATACATACATACATACATACATACATACATACATACATACATACATACATACATACATACATACATACATACATACATACATACATACATACATACATACATACATACATACATACATACATACATACATACATACATACATACATACATACATACATACATACATACATACATACATACATACATACATACATACATACATACATACATACATACATACATACATACATACATACATACATACATACATACATACATACATACATACATACATACATACATACATACATACATACATACATACATACATACATACATACATACATACATACATACATACATACATACATACATACATACATACATACATACATACATACATACATACATACATACATACATACATACATACATACATACATACATACATACATACATACATACATACATACATACATACATACATACATACATACATACATACATACATACATACATACATACATACATACATACATACATACATACATACATACATACATACATACATACATACATACATACATACATACATACATACATACATACATACATACATACATACATACATACATACATACATACATACATACATACATACATACATACATACATACATACATACATACATACATACATACATACATACATACATACATACATACATACATACATACATACATACATACATACATACATACATACATACATACATACATACATACATACATACATACATACATACATACATACATACATACATACATACATACATACATACATACATACATACATACATACATACATACATACATACATACATACATACATACATACATACATACATACATACATACATACATACATACATACATACATACATACATACATACATACATACATACATACATACATACATACATACATACATACATACATACATACATACATACATACATACATACATACATACATACATACATACATACATACATACATACATACATACATACATACATACATACATACATACATACATACATACATACATACATACATACATACATACATACATACATACATACATACATACATACATACATACATACATACATACATACATACATACATACATACATACATACATACATACATACATACATACATACATACATACATACATACATACATACATACATACATACATACATACATACATACATACATACATACATACATACATACATACATACATACATACATACATACATACATACATACATACATACATACATACATACATACATACATACATACATACATACATACATACATACATACATACATACATACATACATACATACATACATACATACATACATACATACATACATACATACATACATACATACATACATACATACATACATACATACATACATACATACATACATACATACATACATACATACATACATACATACATACATACATACATACATACATACATACATACATACATACATACATACATACATACATACATACATACATACATACATACATACATACATACATACATACATACATACATACATACATACATACATACATACATACATACATACATACATACATACATACATACATACATACATACATACATACATACATACATACATACATACATACATACATACATACATACATACATACATACATACATACATACATACATACATACATACATACATACATACATACATACATACATACATACATACATACATACATACATACATACATACATACATACATACATACATACATACATACATACATACATACATACATACATACATACATACATACATACATACATACATACATACATACATACATACATACATACATACATACATACATACATACATACATACATACATACATACATACATACATACATACATACATACATACATACATACATACATACATACATACATACATACATACATACATACATACATACATACATACATACATACATACATACATACATACATACATACATACATACATACATACATACATACATACATACATACATACATACATACATACATACATACATACATACATACATACATACATACATACATACATACATACATACATACATACATACATACATACATACATACATACATACATACATACATACATACATACATACATACATACATACATACATACATACATACATACATACATACATACATACATACATACATACATACATACATACATACATACATACATACATACATACATACATACATACATACATACATACATACATACATACATACATACATACATACATACATACATACATACATACATACATACATACATACATACATACATACATACATACATACATACATACATACATACATACATACATACATACATACATACATACATACATACATACATACATACATACATACATACATACATACATACATACATACATACATACATACATACATACATACATACATACATACATACATACATACATACATACATACATACATACATACATACATACATACATACATACATACATACATACATACATACATACATACATACATACATACATACATACATACATACATACATACATACATACATACATACATACATACATACATACATACATACATACATACATACATACATACATACATACATACATACATACATACATACATACATACATACATACATACATACATACATACATACATACATACATACATACATACATACATACATACATACATACATACATACATACATACATACATACATACATACATACATACATACATACATACATACATACATACATACATACATACATACATACATACATACATACATACATACATACATACATACATACATACATACATACATACATACATACATACATACATACATACATACATACATACATACATACATACATACATACATACATACATACATACATACATACATACATACATACATACATACATACATACATACATACATACATACATACATACATACATACATACATACATACATACATACATACATACATACATACATACATACATACATACATACATACATACATACATACATACATACATACATACATACATACATACATACATACATACATACATACATACATACATACATACATACATACATACATACATACATACATACATACATACATACATACATACATACATACATACATACATACATACATACATACATACATACATACATACATACATACATACATACATACATACATACATACATACATACATACATACATACATACATACATACATACATACATACATACATACATACATACATACATACATACATACATACATACATACATACATACATACATACATACATACATACATACATACATACATACATACATACATACATACATACATACATACATACATACATACATACATACATACATACATACATACATACATACATACATACATACATACATACATACATACATACATACATACATACATACATACATACATACATACATACATACATACATACATACATACATACATACATACATACATACATACATACATACATACATACATACATACATACATACATACATACATACATACATACATACATACATACATACATACATACATACATACATACATACATACATACATACATACATACATACATACATACATACATACATACATACATACATACATACATACATACATACATACATACATACATACATACATACATACATACATACATACATACATACATACATACATACATACATACATACATACATACATACATACATACATACATACATACATACATACATACATACATACATACATACATACATACATACATACATACATACATACATACATACATACATACATACATACATACATACATACATACATACATACATACATACATACATACATACATACATACATACATACATACATACATACATACATACATACATACATACATACATACATACATACATACATACATACATACATACATACATACATACATACATACATACATACATACATACATACATACATACATACATACATACATACATACATACATACATACATACATACATACATACATACATACATACATACATACATACATACATACATACATACATACATACATACATACATACATACATACATACATACATACATACATACATACATACATACATACATACATACATACATACATACATACATACATACATACATACATACATACATACATACATACATACATACATACATACATACATACATACATACATACATACATACATACATACATACATACATACATACATACATACATACATACATACATACATACATACATACATACATACATACATACATACATACATACATACATACATACATACATACATACATACATACATACATACATACATACATACATACATACATACATACATACATACATACATACATACATACATACATACATACATACATACATACATACATACATACATACATACATACATACATACATACATACATACATACATACATACATACATACATACATACATACATACATACATACATACATACATACATACATACATACATACATACATACATACATACATACATACATACATACATACATACATACATACATACATACATACATACATACATACATACATACATACATACATACATACATACATACATACATACATACATACATACATACATACATACATACATACATACATACATACATACATACATACATACATACATACATACATACATACATACATACATACATACATACATACATACATACATACATACATACATACATACATACATACATACATACATACATACATACATACATACATACATACATACATACATACATACATACATACATACATACATACATACATACATACATACATACATACATACATACATACATACATACATACATACATACATACATACATACATACATACATACATACATACATACATACATACATACATACATACATACATACATACATACATACATACATACATACATACATACATACATACATACATACATACATACATACATACATACATACATACATACATACATACATACATACATACATACATACATACATACATACATACATACATACATACATACATACATACATACAGATAGGGCTGGCTCAGGCTACTATCGGGGTCAGCAGGTGGTCAGCAGGTCGCTGCGAATATCGAATAAGCAGTCCCCGACCAAGAGCGGCAGAGTAAGAGGGTACACCATAAAAAGGTGTTAATGCCCGTAGAAGACTATGCGACGTGGCGAGTGGGTACCGCCACTAAATAGGTATCCTCCATGGGGGTGCACTCAGGAGAGGTGCAGTTGGGAGAGTGACGCCTCCGTGGTTCCCCCAGTCATTCTTTCCGCCGAAGGGCATTAAGATCAAGTCCAGTACGGTTTTAATTATGGTATTTCTGGAAAACTGGCACGATTTGACATAACCCCGGGCTGACAGCTGTGGCATTCTGGAACCTGAGTATGCAGAAGTGGAATTCTGCAAAAATGGCTTCCCGTCTAATGCTACAACTGCCTCCGTCCCACCAAAACCTAGCAAGTCTCAAAGTACTTTCGAGGTTCGTCGCCGTTAAGTTGGTGCTTGCAGGATCGGATGTTTATTCCCGACTTACACGGATCTGGCTCTGAACAGAAGGTTTCATGAGAACCTTTTGTCAACCCTCGCATGGCCTCACTGCTTGCAAAGACAACCATGGGATCTTGACGTGACTGCATAATCGAATCGGAGATAGAGGCTTTGAGTTGGGACCCAATAACATGAATTTTGAACACAAACAACAACAAGGAGATATCGTGAAGATGAGAGATGAAAGGGGCGTAGAGAGCCCATTCGCAAGGAGTTCTGTGATAATGAGATCACCAACGGCAACTGTGGCAAGTGAGACATCTAGCAGCTGCGAAAATCCAAGTAGTAAAAATATGGACAAGTTAGGTGGTAAAATTAAGAGGCTAATTGATTTTCTTAAAGGAAAAACTAACGTGCATAAGGAGATTGTTACACTTTCTCGTGAGATAGAGGCGCTGTTTATGCAAGTGTCGGAAGAGAATGATAGTGCGACCGCAAACCCAAACAGAGGAGGCATTATGGCCAAAACTACCGCAAATAGCTGCCCAAAAGAGAACAAGCCAAAGAAGAAAAGGGATACTATCCCAAAGATAACTGGTAATGGTGTAGAAAACTGTACAAGGAGCAATACTGTTTTGACAGACACCATAGCCGAAACATCGCAAGGTGAAAGGACCAACTCTGATTGGGTCAAAGTTCGCCCAAGGGCTAAAAATAGAAGGAAACCTGTTAAGACAAGGAATAGAAGGAAAACGGGCCGCCCAGATGCACTTGTAATCCAGACATGTGGAGACACCTCGTACGCCGACATACTGAAGAAAGTAAAAAGAGATCCTAAGTTGGAAATTCTTGGCCAGAATGTAAACAATATAAGGAAAACTGCGAGAGGTGAACTACTTCTCGAACTTAATAAGCCTGCGCATCAGAGTACATGTGAGTTTAGGCACACAATAGAAGAAGTCCTTGGCACGACGGCAGAAGTTCGGGCGTTGACTCATGAAATAGTTCTCGAAATAAGAGATATTGATGAGGTTACAGATGGAGAAGACGTT
The DNA here is from genome assembly GCA_949318255.1 of Pollenia labialis. NCBI lineage: Eukaryota > Metazoa > Arthropoda > Insecta > Diptera > Polleniidae > Pollenia > Pollenia labialis. The sequence goes on along the minus strand of CASGGT010000073.1, from coordinate 29,656 downwards.
CACGAGGCGTTAGTGAACCTATCTGAAGAGTTCAAAACACTGCAGCTTTCTGCAATAAAATCTTTGAGGAGAGCTTACGGAGGTACTCAAACGGCCACCATTAGCCTTAGTGCTGGATTGGCAAACAGACTACTGGAAGTCGCTAAAATCCGCATCGGATGGGTCCGGTGCCGAATACGAGAAAAAATAAGCCCAAGAAGATGCTTTATATGTCTGGACTTTGGTCATCTAACTTCTAATTGCAGAAGCCAATTTGATCATTCGGGCAAATGCCTACGGTGTGGAGGAACTGGACACAAAATAAAAACGTGTAAGGAAAGCCCCATGTGTATGCTTTGTAGTAGTGCTGCATCTAGCACCAAGAGCGACCATGTTACAGGATGCGCAATTTGTCCATACTATCAAAAAGCGCTTCAGTCACTTAAAACTGGAAAATGAGAATACTCCAAATTAATCTCAACCACTGTCAAGCCGCCCAAGAGTTGCTAAAACAGAATGTTCGTGAATTAAATGCCGACATCGCCATACTCAGTGAACAATATCAAAACGTTGAATCCCCAAACTGGGTGTCTGATGGTTCAAACACTTCAGCAATCTGGTCGGTCAACAAGTTATTACTACAGGACAAAACAACACCACAATGTGGATTTACCCGCGCCACAGTTTGTGGAATACACATCTACAGTTGCTATATTCCACCAAGATACACTATAGGAGAATTCGAAACCATTATCGACAACATAGTCTCTGATGCGATCCCCAGAAATCCTGTATTAATTGCAGGTGATTTCAATGCATGGGCTACTGACTGGGGCAGCCCTCGAACAGATGGAAGAGGTAGGATACTACTTGAAGCATTTTCTGTACTTGGTGTGGTGTTGATGAACACAGGAAATGAGCAAACTTTTAGAAGAGGAGAAAGTGGGTCAATTATTGACATAGCTTTTGCTAGCAGTAGTATTGTAAGTCGAGTAAAATGGAATCTGTCTGATATTTACACACACAGCGATCACTATGCCATAACCATGGACATAGCACTTGAAAAACCACCCGCACCTGTCAATATTCGGACAAAAAAGTTGGCAGGCTGGAAAGTTAACACATTTGATAAGGATGTATTCAAAACCACAATGGAGGACCTTAACCTGTATGGCCAACCTGAAGCTATGGCAGAACAATTAGTTAACAGAATCTCCCGAGCATGTGATGCATCCATGGTGAGAAGGAAAAACAGCATTAATAAGCAACCAGTCTATTGGTGGAATGAAGAAATAGCCCAGCTGAGATCAGAATGTTTGCATGCTAGGCGACAATATACGAGAACGCGAGGCAGACCGGAGAATGAAATTCATCACCAAACGTTTAAAGCTAAGAGAAAATCGCTTAAGTTAGCGATACGTAGAAGCAAGAGAAGATGTTTTCTTGATATCTGTGATGATCTTGAGAATAACCCATGGGGACTTGCCTACAAATTGGTAACAAAGAAACTTAAATGCTTAAATCCCTCAGCACCTACAGATGAGTCAGTCCTTAAGGGAATCGTGGAACACCTTTTTCCTTATGAACCACCGACTTCCTTTGATAATAACATAAATGAAGATTTATATGACTATCCCCTCGTGGCGAATTCTGAAATCGAGGATGCAATCGTGAAATTCAAAGATAAGAAAGCTCCGGGTTTGGACTGTATACCAAATCTTGTGCTGAAAGAAGCCTTCAAGTGCTGTCCAAACCAATTTACATCCCTGATAAATGCGTGTTTGAGACAAGGCAAATTTCCATCAATGTGGAAGAGACAGAAACTGGTTTTGCTGCCAAAAGATAATAAACCTCTTGATGAACCGTCCTCCTATCGACCTCTCTGTATGATAGACACAAGCGGAAAATTGTTTGAGAGCATCATCTGCAAAAGATTGGAAACCTGTGTCGAGGTCGCCGGAGGTATATCGGATAACCAATTCGGCTTCAGGAAAGCGAAGTCAACTGTAGATGCCATCAACGTTGTTGTAGAAACTGCATCAAAGGCAATTGAAGGGAAGTGCTGGAAAAATGGTGCAAAAGAGTACTGTGTAGTCGTCACACTGGATGTTAAAAACGCCTTCAACACGGCTAATTGGGAGGTCATTGTGAATACCCTTACCCGATTGAATATTCCGCCATACTTATTGGCCATAATAAGGGATTATTTCCGAAACAGAGTCCTGTTTTATGATACAGACAGAGGAATAAAGCAGCATCAGGTGACGACGGGCGTTCCCCAAGGATCTGTCCTTGGTCCACTGCTATGGAACGTAATGTATGATGGTGTTCTAAAGCTAAAAATGCCTGAAAGGGCTTCAATCGTTGGGTTTGCCGACGATTTAGCATTAGTGTGCGTAGCCAAGGAGCTACAAGAAGCAGAAACTGTTACCAATGCTAGTATACAAGTCGTTCGATCCTGGCTCTCATCTGTGGGACTAACCTTAGCCGATCATAAAACCGAAGCGGTACTAATCAGTAGTCGAAAATCAAGAGAAACGTTAAAGCTTAAAATTGGAACATGCTGCATAGAGACAACACCGTATCTTAAATATCTTGGCGTTATGATTGATTGTCGTCTCTCGTTTAACGATCATTTGCAGTACGTAAGTTCAAAAACTACGAAAACATGTCTAGCATTGTCCCGAATAATGCCAAACACAAGGGGTCCAAAATATCTACAGAGAAAACTCTTATCGGAAGTTGTCAAAAGTACGATCCTGTATGCATCCCCCATATGGTCAGAGTCTATGAAGTATCCAACTTATGCTAAACTCATTACCTCAGTGTATAGGCTTTCTGCCTTACGAGTATGCTGTGCCTTTCGGACTGTGTCAGACGAAGCAGCTTTTGTTATTGCTGGTCTGATACCAATCGACCTGCAAGCTCGAGATTTTAAAAACATAACACCTGCAGCAGAAACTGTAGATAGTGTGAATATTCGCAGGATGTCGAGGAACATAACTATTCCTAAATGGCAAGCACGTTGGTCAACATCCGACAAGGGAAGATGGACGTATAAGTTAATCCCCAACATTGAGGACTGGTTTTACAGGAAACATGGAGACTTAAATTTTTATCTAACGCAGATGTTAAGTGGACATGGTTGCTTTAAGTCGTATCTGCACCGTTTTAAAATTGAGAGGGATCCGTTCTGTCCATACTGTACTGGTGATGTGGAAGAGGATGCCGAACATGTATTCTTCATTTGTCCTCGGTTCAATGATGAGAGGACCAACTTGGAAGTGTTATTAGGATGTAGTGTCGGACCGACAAACATTGTATATATAATGTTGTCGTCCTTGGCTAATTGGGAGCATGTATGTAACTATGTGAAATTGGTTTTGATTGAACTTCGTAGGGAGGAAAGGATACGAAGGGAAATCGGATTAGTCTAGTGTGGGTTTCTACCTTTTCCCACCCTGTGAGGTAATGCTTTGCGGTAGTTCCACAGGGACCCTTGGGCTGGTGAAACGAGGTTGTTTTAGCGTGTTAAAGTCTCGCACTCCTGGCACTACCATCTGGCCAGGGTCTTTCGATGATTTTTTCCTCGTATAAAAAAAAAAAAAAAAAAAAAAAACATACATACATACATACATACATACATACATACATACATACATACATACATACATACATACATACATACATACATACATACATACATACATACATACATACATACATACATACATACATACATACATACATACATACATACATACATACATACATACATACATACATACATACATACATACATACATACATACATACATACATACATACATACATACATACATACATACATACATACATACATACATACATACATATTTACATACATACATACATACATACATACATACATAGACATTTCACGGACGGACGGCAGACTTATAGATCTTCCTCCTGGAGGCAGGAGCTCAGTTTTTGCGGCTATGAAAGAGGAGCAAAGAAAAAATCAGTTTTTTTAATGTTTTTTTTTTTAATTTTTATGTTGAATTTTAATTTCGATAGTTAAAGTAAATTTTAATAAGTAAAAATTTAAAAGTGAATAAACACTTTCAACTTAATTGAATTTTTAGTAAATATTTTTGTTTTGACACTTTTTGCCATTTTTATTATTTTTAATAAAACGATATGAATTATAACGTTTTAAAATGAGAATTACCTTGGTTTTAATGATGAATTGGTAAATTTGACTTATGGCGGGTAAGTAGAGGAATGTAATCGTTTGCAGGTGAATTTTTGGGACATCCGGAAATTAAGGGATGTCATAGAGAGACTTTGTCTCTAGTGGGAGGGCCAATCCCGGCACGTCATCAGCCGGAGATGTGTGGAAATGGTGAGGGAGGAGGTGTTTTTGATTGTTTTTATTTTTTTTCAGCTACTTCGAGCCCCAATAGTTTCTTTTTTTCAATTTCATAGCTGGTATGAAGTTTTTTGTACCCGGGTTTACGTCAGCTGGTCGGCAAGAACCACCCCCCATCCGGCGAGCTTAAGCCGCGCAAACCGCCAGCATACCAGCGCCGCCGACAGTCTGGCCACACTCACTGGTTGGTTGTTGAACAGTAACCAGCTGGTAATTTTTCCCCGTCCCGTACAGTACAGAATGTATGTATACATACATACATACATACATACATACATACATACATACATACATACATACATACATACATACATACATACATACATACATACATACATACATACATACATACATACATACATACATACATACATACATACATACATACATACATACATACATACATACATACATACATGCATACATACATACATACATACATACATACATACATACATACATACATACATACATACATACATACATACATACATACATACATACATACATACATACATACATACATACATACATACATACATACATACATACATACATACATACATACATACATACATACATACATACATACATACATACATACATACATACATACATACATACATACATACATACATACATACATACATACATACATACATACATACATACATACATACATACATACATACATACATACATACATACATACATACATACATACATACATACATACATACATACATACATACATACATACATACATACATACATACATACATACATACATACATACATACATACATACATACATACATACATACATACATACATACATACATACATACATACATACATACATACATACATACATACATACATACATACATACATACATACATACATACATACATACATGCACCCTTATTATTCAAGTAAGGTTTTTTGTTTATTTTTTCTTTACATTCAATAAGTGGATATGTATATACAGAATGTAAATGATTGTATAAAAAATTAAATTTATGTCAAAAATACACATATTGTAATATTTAGTATACTAGAGAGCCCGAATATGGGACAGTGTATAAAGGAAAAAAAATTTAAGTTATACTTACTGTTTGTTTATTGTAAGTTTAAGAATAAATGAATCTGTTAAATAAACGCCTAAAAAAAAAAAAACATACATACATGCATACATACATACATACATACATACATACATACATACATACATACATACATACATACATACATACATACATACATACATACATACATACATACATACATACATACATACATACATACATACATACATACATACATACATACATACATACATACATACATACATACATACATACATACATACATACATACATATGTACATACATACATACATACATACATACATACATACATACATACATACATACATACATACATACATACATACATACATACATACATACATACATACATACATACATACATACATACATACATACATACATACATACATACATACATACATACATACATACATACATACATACATACATACATACATACATACATACATACATACATACATACATACATACATACATACATACATACATACATACATACATACATACATACATACATACATACATACATACATACATACATACATACATACATACATACATACATACATACATACATACATACATACATACATACATACATACATACATACATACATACATACATACATACATACATACATACATACATACATACATACATACATACATACATACATACATACATACATACATACATACATACATACATACATACATACATACATACATACATACATACATACATACATACATACATACATACATACATACATACATACATACATACATACATACATACATACATACATACATACATACATACATACATACATACATACATACATACATACATACATACATACATACATACATACATACATACATACATACATACATACATACATACATACATACATACATACATACATACATACATACATACATACATACATACATACATACATACATACATACATACATACATACATACATACATACATACATACATACATACATACATACATACATACATACATACATACATACATACATACATACATACATACATACATACATACATACATACATACATACATACATACATACATACATACATACATACATACATACATACATACATACATACATACATACATACATACATACATACATACATACATACATACATACATACATACATACATACATACATACATACATACATACATACATACATACATACATACATACATACATACATACATACATACATACATACATACATACATACATACATACATACATACATACATACATACATACATACATACATACATACATACATACATACATACATACATACATACATACATACATACATACATACATACATACATACATACATACATACATACATACATACATACATACATACATACATACATACATACATACATACATACATACATACATACATACATACATACATACATACATACATACATACATACATACATACATACATACATACATACATACATACATACATACATACATACATACATACATACATACATACATACATACATACATACATACATACATACATACATACATACATACATACATACATACATACATACATACATACATACATACATACATACATACATACATACATACATACATACATACATACATACATACATACATACATACATACATACATACATACATACATACATACATACATACATACATACATACATACATACATACATACATACATACATACATACATACATACATACATACATACATACATACATACATACATACATACATACATACATACATACATACATACATACATACATACATACATACATACATACATACATACATACATACATACATACATACATACATACATACATACATACATACATACATACATACATACATACATACATACATACATACATACATACATACATACATACATACATACATACATACATACATACATACATACATACATACATACATACATACATACATACATACATACATACATACATACATACATACATACATACATACATACATACATACATACATACATACATACATACATACATACATACATACATACATACATACATACATACATACATACATACATACATACATACATACATACATACATACATACATACATACATACATACATACATACATACATACATACATACATACATACATACATACATACATACATACATACATACATACATACATACATACATACATACATACATACATACATACATACATACATACATACATACATACATACATACATACATACATACATACATACATACATACATACATACATACATACATACATACATACATACATACATACATACATACATACATACATACATACATACATACATACATACATACATACATACATACATACATACATACATACATACATACATACATACATACATACATACATACATACATACATACATACATACATACATACATACATACATACATACATACATACATACATACATACATACATACATACATACATACATACATACATACATACATACATACATACATACATACATACATACATACATACATACATACATACATACATACATACATACATACATACATACATACATACATACATACATACATACATACATACATACATACATACATACATACATACATACATACATACATACATACATACATACATACATACATACATACATACATACATACATACATACATACATACATACATACATACATACATACATACATACATACATACATACATACATACATACATACATACATACATACATACATACATACATACATACATACATACATACATACATACATACATACATACATACATACATACATACATACATACATACATACATACATACATACATACATACATACATACATACATACATACATACATACATACATACATACATACATACATACATACATACATACATACATACATACATACATACATACATACATACATACATACATACATACATACATACATACATACATACATACATACATACATACATACATACATACATACATACATACATACATACATACATACATACATACATACATACATACATACATACATACATACATACATACATACATACATACATACATACATACATACATACATACATACATACATACATACATACATACATACATACATACATACATACATACATACATACATACATACATACATACATACATACATACATACATACATACATACATACATACATACATACATACATACATACATACATACATACATACATACATACATACATACATACATACATACATACATACATACATACATACATACATACATACATACATACATACATACATACATACATACATACATACATACATACATACATACATACATACATACATACATACATACATACATACATACATACATACATACATACATACATACATACATACATACATACATACATACATACATACATACATACATACATACATACATACATACATACATACATACATACATACATACATACATACATACATACATACATACATACATACATACATACATACATACATACATACATACATACATACATACATACATACATACATACATACATACATACATACATACATACATACATACATACATACATACATACATACATACATACATACATACATACATACATACATACATACATACATACATACATACATACATACATACATACATACATACATACATACATACATACATACATACATACATACATACATACATACATACATACATACATACATACATACATACATACATACATACATACATACATACATACATACATACATACATACATACATACATACATACATACATACATACATACATACATACATACATACATACATACATACATACATACATACATACATACATACATACATACATACATACATACATACATACATACATACATACATACATACATACATACATACATACATACATACATACATACATACATACATACATACATACATACATACATACATACATACATACATACATACATACATACATACATACATACATACATACATACATACATACATACATACATACATACATACATACATACATACATACATACATACATACATACATACATACATACATACATACATACATACATACATACATACATACATACATACATACATACATACATACATACATACATACATACATACATACATACATACATACATACATACATACATACATACATACATACATACATACATACATACATACATACATACATACATACATACATACATACATACATACATACATACATACATACATACATACATACATACATACATACATACATACATACATACATACATACATACATACATACATACATACATACATACATACATACATACATACATACATACATACATACATACATACATACATACATACATACATACATACATACATACATACATACATACATACATACATACATACATACATACATACATACATACATACATACATACATACATACATACATACATACATACATACATACATACATACATACATACATACATACATACATACATACATACATACATACATACATACATACATACATACATACATACATACATACATACATACATACATACATACATACATACATACATACATACATACATACATACATACATACATACATACATACATACATACATACATACATACATACATACATACATACATACATACATACATACATACATACATACATACATACATACATACATACATACATACATACATACATACATACATACATACATACATACATACATACATACATACATACATACATACATACATACATACATACATACATACATACATACATACATACATACATACATACATACATACATACATACATACATACATACATACATACATACATACATACATACATACATACATACATACATACATACATACATACATACATACATACATACATACATACATACATACATACATACATACATACATACATACATACATACATACATACATACATACATACATACATACATACATACATACATACATACATACATACATACATACATACATACATACATACATACATACATACATACATACATACATACATACATACATACATACATACATACATACATACATACATACATACATACATACATACATACATACATACATACATACATACATACATACATACATACATACATACATACATACATACATACATACATACATACATACATACATACATACATACATACATACATACATACATACATACATACATACATACATACATACATACATACATACATACATACATACATACATACATACATACATACATACATACATACATACATACATACATACATACATACATACATACATACATACATACATACATACATACATACATACATACATACATACATACATACATACATACATACATACATACATACATACATACATACATACATACATACATACATACATACATACATACATACATACATACATACATACATACATACATACATACATACATACATACATACATACATACATACATACATACATACATACATACATACATACATACATACATACATACATACATACATACATACATACATACATACATACATACATACATACATACATACATACATACATACATACATACATACATACATACATACATACATACATACATACATACATACATACATACATACATACATACATACATACATACATACATACATACATACATACATACATACATACATACATACATACATACATACATACATACATACATACATACATACATACATACATACATACATACATACATACATACATACATACATACATACATACATACATACATACATACATACATACATACATACATACATACATACATACATACATACATACATACATACATACATACATACATACATACATACATACATACATACATACATACATACATACATACATACATACATACATACATACATACATACATACATACATACATACATACATACATACATACATACATACATACATACATACATACATACATACATACATACATACATACATACATACATACATACATACATACATACATACATACATACATACATACATACATACATACATACATACATACATACATACATACATACATACATACATACATACATACATACATACATACATACATACATACATACATACATACATACATACATACATACATACATACATACATACATACATACATACATACATACATACATACATACATACATACATACATACATACATACATACATACATACATACATACATACATACATACATACATACATACATACATACATACATACATACATACATACATACATACATACATACATACATACATACATACATACATACATACATACATACATACATACATACATACATACATACATACATACATACATACATACATACATACATACATACATACATACATACATACATACATACATACATACATACATACATACATACATACATACATACATACATACATACATACATACATACATACATACATACATACATACATACATACATACATACATACATACATACATACATACATACATACATACATACATACATACATACATACATACATACATACATACATACATACATACATACATACATACATACATACATACATACATACATACATACATACATACATACATACATACATACATACATACATACATACATACATACATACATACATACATACATACATACATACATACATACATACATACATACATACATACATACATACATACATACATACATACATACATACATACATACATACATACATACATACATACATACATACATACATACATACATACATACATACATACATACATACATACATACATACATACATACATACATACATACATACATACATACATACATACATACATACATACATACATACATACATACATACATACATACATACATACATACATACATACATACATACATACATACATACATACATACATACATACATACATACATACATACATACATACATACATACATACATACATACATACATACATACATACATACATACATACATACATACATACATACATACATACATACATACATACATACATACATACATACATACATACATACATACATACATACATACATACATACATACATACATACATACATACATACATACATACATACATACATACATACATACATACATACATACATACATACATACATACAAGTTAAGGTACGAAAGTACAGCAACAAAAGTTATTGTGAAATATAAAAAAATTGCAACAATAAACACTTCTTCAAAATTAGCGCTGCACGCGCGTCCCAAAATAACTGAATAAAATACCTTTTTTTCATAGCAGACGCTACGTTGCATTTCTTACCTGCAAATTCCGTTCACATGAAATGTGAGTCCGTTTATGCTGATAAGCATTTTTTGCCGTGGCTTCTTCTTCTTCCTCTAGAAGTTGTAGAGTTCTTTAGTTTTCAGATTAAAAGTTAGTTCAGCACTGACACTCAAGACTTGCATAGCAAGTAATTGTAATTATAGTTATATTTGGATTTGTTTAAATAAAGTTATTTAATTATTTTTGATTTGTTTAAATAAACGGAAAATGAACAGAGATTAAATTGTGTTTTAATTATATTGACAACAAAACTAATTGACACTCAAGACTTGCATAGCAAGTAATTACAACAAAACTAATTGGCGCCCAACGGGAAAAAAACAGTCACCATTGAAGTGAAAAGAAAAATAACCTTTTATAATAAAAAACAGTGTTTAAAAAAAAATTAAAATTTAAACAACAAAGACAATCACCATACAGTGAGCAGATAAAAATTAAGTCACCATTGAAGTGAAAAGAAAAATAACCTTTTATAATAAAAAACAGTGTTTAAAAAAAAATTAAAATTTAAACAACAAAGACAATCACCATACAGTGAGCAGATAAAAACTAAGTCATCATTGAAGTGAAAAGAAAAATAACTTTTTTATAATAAAAAACAGTGTTTAAGAAAAAATTAAAATTTAAACAACAAAGACATTCACCATACTTGTGAATAAAAATTACATTGCTTATTGAAAATTTAAAAAAAATTACTACCATACTGGTGCTAAAAACCTAATACAATTCTTAAAAATATAAAAAGCATTCATCACCAAAAAGCAAAAAAATATAACAAAAACTAATCCATCAATCAACAACTTAGAAAAGCCAAGCCGTGAGCAGTTGCAAAGGACCCTTAGTGAAGCCGAGTCTTGAGCAGTTACATTCCAGCCAGAAAAGTTGCATTTAGAACCAGAAGGAGCCAAAGCCGTGATGATTTATTTGTAAGAATTCTATTTTTTATTATTACTATTGATTGCTATCTATTATTTTTTATAAATTTTTTTTTTTAAAAAAAAACAAATCGGATCTAAATTTTTGAAATTTCGTAAAATTTTTTTATTTTTATTATTGTAACAGTTATTACCTTTGCAATTTAAAGTGAAATTTACGTGAAAAGAATTCTGAGTTGATCTTTGGTTTTTCCCTAGAGTTCATGTCAAGACCACAGGAAGATCCTGAAGAGTTTGACGTTATTTTAGCTAGGCTACAATCACTATTAATTTCTGAAAAAAGAATTGAGAACAAAGAGGAAATGAATTCTGAAAATTTGCAAGTTCTCTTGGACACTGCTATCCAACAAGCAGTCCAAAGAACAAAAGAAAGCTTTGAAGCAACTATTGCCGACCTTACTAGGCGACTCCAATCCTTAGAGCCACCTTCTGCCGTAGAAGCATATAAGGAAATAGAAATAGTACCCAATAAGACGTGTGAGGAAACTCTAGATATAATTAAATCTGTCCCAGAATTTAAAGGCGACCCCACCAGATATGTCTCTTGGCGTCAGGCCGCCACAACAGCCCATAAATTATTTGAACCTTATGTAGGAAGCTCAAAGTACTACCAGGCGGTAGCTATTCTGAGAAACAAAGTCGTGGGTAACGCAGATGCTGCGTTAAGCACTTATAACACAGTCCTTAACTTTAAGGCTATTATAGCACGGCTTGATTTTACTTACATGGATAAAAAATCCATCTTTACATTAGAGCAAGAGCTCCACTTTAAGACAGGGACAGAAAACTATTATCCAATTTTACGACGAAGTAGAGCGTAAGTTAACCGCGATCGTGAACAAAATTATAATGTCGAATGAAGGAGATGCCAATTTGATTCAGTCACTGAACCAAAAATACCGTGAACAGGCTTTGCGTGTCTTTGTTTCGGGAGTTAGGAAGCCCTTATGTGACACCTTGTTTTCGTGCAAGCCTGCAGACTTGCCATCAGCTCTGGCACTAGCACAAGAGCTAGAAGCAAATCAAAACCGCTATCATTTTGCTGCCATTTACAGTAATGGTTTAAACAAGGCTTCAATGAGTCCCTCAACACACACAGCCTTAAGACAAAACATACAGCATGTTAAACAGAACTCCTTTGGTCAGCAAAATAACTACTCTCAGCCTCCGCAAAACTTTGTCGGTCAACAAACTACTCCATTTTATCAAAATCGCCCTCAACAGGCATCTAACCAATCACAACGCCATAATGTTGCAAATTCGAATTTCCGAAATTTCGCCCAAAATCCTTTTCAGCCTGTAGGCCAACAAGCTAGTGACTCTCAACCAGTATCCCAATCCCTGGACACTGATGTAAGCATGCGTACGGTGCGAACAAACAACTTTCAGGGTTTTCAAACACAAAAGCGAGGTTTAACATCCGAAAGACAGGTCCCTCAGAAGGTCCAAAGGATTAACCACCTTGGCCAAGAGATGTTGCAAAACGAAGGTCTCGAAACCTTGGAAACACATGACTACGGCGATGAGCCAAACTTCTCTGGTAACCAAGAGCCGTATGAAAACCCTACTTTTTCTGATCCACCTTTCGAAGATGAGATTAATTTTTTAAGGGAGGGTCAGTTCTCCCCTACATTGAGCGAATGATAGGTGGCAAAAACATTAAACTTTTAATCGACACTGGTGCCTCTAAAAGTTATATCACCAATATTAACGGATTAAAAAACATTAAAGAAGTCGAAAAACCATTTTTAGTCAAATCCATTCATGGTGCTGATACAATCAACAACAAAACACTAGTAAATGTCCTAAATCATACTGAAACATTTTTTATTTTACCGAACCTGTCTCTATTTGACGGTATCATAGGTTTTAGCTTCATAAAAAGCATAAAGGGCGTGATTAACACAGAAAAAGACATGATTTATTATAACGGCGGCGAAGAAAAATTGAAATATCTTAAGCTAGATGCAGTGAATTCTTTAATAGAAAATGTCTCTATCCCAAAAAATGTAGAAAAGAAATTTTTCCAAATAATAAACGAAAATGCTGGTGTTTTCGCTAACCCGAATGAAGCCTTACCCTTTAACACGAAAATTTCCGCAACAATTAAAACAAAAGATCAGGAGCCCATATATTCTAAATACCAATCCTACCCCATTTCGATGATAGAATTTGTCAATAAAGAGGTTAAGGAACTTTTAAAAAATGGCATTATAAGGCCATCCCGATCTCCCTATAACAGCCCTGTTTGGGTTGTCGACAAGAAAGGCACAGACGAATTGGGCAAGCCCAATAAACGCCTCGTGTTCGACTACACTAAACTTAATTCAAAAACTATCCCTGATAAATATCCTATACCTGATCCGTCTGTTATACTTTCAAATCTTGGCAAATCTAAGTTCTTTACAACCTTGGACTTAAAAAGTGGCTTCCACCAGATTAACTTGGCCGAACACGACCGGAAAAAAACTGCTTTCAGCGTGAATAATGGTAAATACGAGTTCTGTCGTTTACCATTTGGATTAAAAAACGCCCCGAGCATTTTTCAGCGTGCCATCGATGATGTTTTACGTGATGAAATCGGAAAGTCATGTCACGTTTATATCGATGATATCATCATATTTTCTGACTCTGAGCAGAAGCATATAGATGACATCCAAAACATCTTACTAAAACTTTACCATGCTAACATGAGAGTTTCTTTAGAAAAGTCCAAATTCTTTAAAACCTCTGTCGAGTATTTGGGCTTTGTCGTTTCAACCGACGGTATCAGAACGTGTCCAAAGAAAATTGAAACCATAGTCAACTACGAAATGCCAACAACCTTAAGGAGCTTAAGGTCATTTCTAGGGTTGGCCGGTTATTATAGAAAATTCGTTAAAGACTATGCGGCTATAGCGAAACCTCTGACTAAATATTTACGTGGAGAAAATGGTCATGTGGGGACAAAACATTCGAAGCAAGTTAAAATTGACCTTGATGCTGATGCTATTCACTCATTCAAAAAAATTAAGAATATCCTTTCTTCCGAAGATGTACTTCTCCTTTATCCAAATTTCGATAGACCTTTTGACCTTACGACTGATGCGTCATCCCATGCTATTGGCGCCGTTCTTTCTCAAAATGGTCGTCCAATTACCATGATTTCAAGGACCTTGTCACCCGCCGAAGAAACCTACGCAACCAACGAACGCGAACTTTTAGCTATCGTATGGGCCTTAAAAAATCTTAGACACTATCTTTACGGGGTAAATAATTTAAACATCTTCACCGACCACCAACCCCTAACCTTTTCGATATCTGATAAAAACCCAAACTCTAAATTAAAGCGCTGGAGAGCTTTCATTGAAGAGTACTCGCCAACATTTTTCTACAAGCCCGGCAAAGACAATATTGTTGCAGACGCCCTTTCCAGACAATTTGTTAACATTACAATGGATACCACATCTACATGCTCACTACAAGCTTGTGGAAGTGAGATGTCACTCACCGAAATTATTCCCGCGGTCGAAAACCCAATTAACTGTTTCAAAAACCAGATTTTAATCAATCATGGTTCAGAACAAAATAAAGAAACAAAAATTCTTTTTAAAAATCGCATTCGACATCGCATTTCATATCAAGAAATTGACGATCTTTTAAATACTATTAAGGACTGCATAAACCCAGAAGTAGTGAACGCGATTAATTGTGATTTACATACCCTTGCTCAAATCCAACACCTTCTTATATCGAATTTCCCTTCTGTAAAATTCAGGTACGCTAATAAATTTGTTACAGATATCTTTAACGCAAGTGACCAAATTGAAATTTTAACAAATGAACACAATAGGGCACACCGTTCTGTTTCAGAAAATACGAAACAAGTTCTTCAGGATTATTTTTTCCCAGATATAGCTAAAAAGTTAAAAGAAATTACAGCAAACTGCAAAATCTGTCGGCTAGCGAAATATCAAAGACATCCAAAAAAACATGAGATCGCTGAGACCCCCATACCCTCCTTCCCAGGCGAGATCCTCCATGTCGATATTTACAATACTGACAAGAAATTCTATTTAACATGTCTCGATAAATTTTCTAAGTTCGCTATTGTAAAACCTATACCCTCTCGAGCGATAGTAGACGTTAAACCAGCCCTTCTGGAGATACTTAACTTTTACAAAGGCACGGAAACAATAGTTTGCGACAACGAAAAGTCACTAACTTCACAAACCATAAGATCGTTAATAAAGAATAACTTCGGAGCAAAC
Source organism: Pollenia labialis (assembly GCA_949318255.1). Lineage (NCBI taxonomy): Eukaryota > Metazoa > Arthropoda > Insecta > Diptera > Polleniidae > Pollenia > Pollenia labialis. Next base: position 11,118 of record CASGGT010000073.1, on the reverse strand, counting down.
ATTTACGCAACTCCACCCATGCATAGTACCTCTAATGGCCAAGTCGAGCGTTTCCACGGAACACTTGCGGAAATTGCAAGATGCCTAAAACTAGAGTACGCAATAGATGACTCTACAGAGCTTGTCTTAATGGCAACTGCAAAATACAATAGAACAATCCATTCTACTACTAACCATAAGCCCATAGATATAATTCAATCAATTCCAGAAAACTTGAAAGAAAATATTCGTGCGAAAATTCTTGCCAAACAAAAATCAGACCTTGATTATCATAACAAAAAGACAGTAACTAAAACATATAACCCTGGAGATAAAGTTTTTGTGAAAGTTAATAAGAGATTGGGGAATAAAATTAGCAAACTTTTTGTCGAAAAGACTGTCCAACAAGATCTAGGCACAACTCTTAAAATTGATGACAAAATAGTGCATAAAGATAACATTCGTTTCCTCATTGCAGCATCCTAATATTTGCAGTCTTTGTACTCGCTAGTTATGCCACCATCCTGGACTATACTTCTTCACACTATATTCCTGTAGCAGACGGAAATGTTGCAATCTATGAAAATTATGGAATGTTGGCCCATGTAACGGACTTGACAAACTTTACTACCATAGCAGAAGAAACCAGAAATCTAACGGACCTACTACCAAAATCACACATGAGAAAACTGCTAGAATCAGATGTGGACCAAATAGAGAAGACAATAGAATCCCTGCGCGTACACCACAGGCACGCACGTAGCATTAACGTTCTTGGAACCGCGCTGAAATACATAGCTGGTACGCCAGATTACGATGACTTTACCGAAGTGCGTAGCAAACAAGATGAATTAGTTACTGCAAGTAATGCTCAGATAATCATAAACACCGATATGCAATCGCAAATAAACAAATTAACTACGACTGTGAACACACTTGTAAGTAAAACTAAGGCTACTGAAATCGATTCAGGATACCTTTATAGTTTGTTAGGCGAAAGAAATAGAGCAGTACTTAGGGAACTAGATAACCTAGCTTTGTCCATAACCTTGGGGAAACTCCAAATGATCAATCCCATTCTGTTAGATAGCTCGGAAGTAAGTTTTGTTTTAAAATCCGAAATAGATTTAAATGTAAGCATTACTGAGATAATTGTAAATTCAAAGCTAAAGATTTTGCAAACCGAAAATGTTATTACGTTTTTGATAAAATTTCCAAAAATTATAAAATTTTGTAATAAAAAATTAATTTTTCCAGTCGTTCATAATAATAAAATTTTGTCATTTAAAGTAAGTGATGTAGCAAAATGTGGCTACAAATATATCATGTTAAAAGATTGTAAAAAGAAATCTACAACTTCATTTTGTAAAACATTTAACCTTGAAAATACTTCATGCCTAGACACTTTATTAAATAATAACACGGCAACTTGTAACACAAATTCCGCGCATAATATGCCACCTCTGAAAGAGATTGACGATGGCATTGTTGTTATAAATAATCAACCCTCCAAAGTGATTTACGAGAATGTAACAAAAACCCTACAAACGGGTACATACCTCATAACTTTTGACAATACCTTAAAAGTTAATTCAACGGAATTCAAAAATTGCCGAAAAATTGCTTTTAAAAGCCCCGAAATTCCTATAGCTCACACTGTTAACTTAACTGATCATACCGCTATCTTATCACTTCAATACCTTCATGATTTAAATATTGAAAACCTAGACCATATATCGCACCTTCATTTGAAAGTAAGAGGAACTTTTTACACCTCAGCCTCTCTTTTTGTTCTTATTGTAATAATATGCGTTGCATACGTTCTCGCCAAAAGGCAACGTAAGGTTGAAATCAACAATATTCTTAGCAGATATGATCAGACGAGGACGTCCGATGCTTAAAGGGGGGAACAGTTAAGGTACGAAAGTACAGCAACAAAAGTTATTGTGAAATATAAAAAAATTGCAACAATAAACACTTCTTCAAAATTAGCGCTGCACGCGCGTCCCAAAATAACTGAATAAAATACCTTTTTTTCATAGCAGACGCTACGTTGCATTTCTTACCTGCAAATTCCGTTCACATGAAATGTGAGTCCGTTTATGCTGATAAGCATTTTTTGCCGTGGCTTCTTCTTCTTCCTCTAGAAGTTGTAGAGTTCTTTAGTTTTCAGATTAAAAGTCAGTTCAGCACTGACACTCAAGACTTGCATAGCAAGTAATTGTAATTATAGTTATATTTGGATTTGTTTAAATAAAGTTATTTAATTATTTTTGATTTGTTTAAATAAACGGAAAATGAACAGAGATTAAATTGTGTTTTAATTATATTGACAACAAAACTAATTGACACTCAAGACTTGCATAGCAAGTAATTACAACAAAACTAATTTACATACATACATACATACATACATACATACATACATACATACATACATACATACATACATACATAACATACATTCATACATACATACATACATACATACATACATACATACATACATACATAACATACATTCATACATACATACATACATACATACATACATACATACATACATACATACATACATACATACATACATACATACATACATACATACATACATACATACATACATACATACATACATACATACATACATACATACATACATACATACATACATACATACATACATACATACATACATACATACATACATACATACATACATACATACATACATACATACATACATACATACATACATACATACATACATACATACATACATACATACATACATACATACATACATACATACATACATACATACATACATACATACATACATACATACATACATACATACATACATACATACATACATACATACATACATACATACATACATACATACATACATACATACATACATACATACATACATACATACATACATACATACATACATACATACATACATACATACATACATACATACATACATACATACATACATACATACATACATACATACATACATATATACATACATATATACATACATACATACATACATACATACATACATACATACATACATACATACATACATACATACATACATACATACATACATACATACATACATACATACATACATACATACATACATACATACATACATACATACATACATACATACATACATACATACATACATACATACATACATACATACATACATACATACATACATACATACATACATACATACATACATACATACATACATACATAACATACATACATACATACATACATACATACATACATACATACATACATACATACACACATACATACATACATACATACATACATACATACATACTGTTTGTGTGATGGTTGTTACCTGGTGGAATCGCTGGTTCTCGTGGATAGGCGCGTCGTGGGGACTGTCTCAAGGATCGTTGGGTTGGGGCAGGTTAGTTGCCGGCACATACACGCTGGCTGCCTTTTATTCTTGAACCACCCTTATTTTCGTGGCTCACTGGCACTGCACACTTGTTGCTCTTTTTATTTTTAAATTAAAAAAAAAACCTTTTTTCTTTTGAGCACTCACTTTATTTATTTTTCTTTATTTATTAGCTTTAGTTTCCCTTCACTTTTAATTTTTAAATTTTTCACAATTTCTTTCAGTTTTACAATTTTTGTTTACCGGCGTCTGGCTGATGTGAAGGTTTTATTAAGAGTAACAAAATGTAAAAAAACAAGGCGAATTCAAAACGTCAGACGACACCACATGAGGTGTTGCCAGATGCCACCACCGCATGTGGTGCCGCCGCACACGACAGAACCACCGGGAAACATTAACACCCGGTTCACACCAGCCAGACGCTAACATACACCCCGCCTTGCCACGGTGGTGCAACATAGCCATGAAATAAACAAAAAAACAAAAACGAAAGAAAAAAAGAGTGAACCATGAAAAATCTAAGGATGTATTAAATAAAATATGTACAAGTTTACAAAAGATTAAAAAAAAAATTCAAAAAAGTTAAAGTTAAATAAAAATTAAATAAAAAAATAAAATTCAGGAATTAGAGATAAAACTTAACAAAAAAAAATAAAAGAATTCAGAAATCAAAATCGTTTTACAAAATTCAAAATAAACCAATATATATATATAAAAAAAGAAATAACAAATTAAATAATTCGCCTGTAAGGGCAACTAAGATCTCCTCATCTTTGTCTTCAGGGAGTAACCTTCACCCCTTCCCCGAAATAGGCAAAACCGAAGACCGTGTCCTGCACATAAATCGTCCCCGGCTTTCCTTTGGCTGGCCCCAGAAGGACTCTACGCGCGACGTCTGCTCCCAGAACGATGTGGTACCTTAAGCTGCGGTGCCAGTGCCGGTTTGCTGAGGAGGTGTCACCGATCGCCAAATACTCTTCCTCGACGTCGGCTGCTGGACTTTTGCCGTCTATCGGATCCTCCAGCACGAGCTCTACCTCCAGCCTTCGGCCCTCTTCCTTCCGCTCGAAAAGCATCAGCGTGGTACGACCGCGCCTCACTGTACAGCCCATTTTCCTAGCTGCTTGGGAGGTTACTGATGACCGCGCCGTGGTTGGGTCAATAAGCGCCCGGGCCCAGAATTCCTTCCGGCTCGGCAGCGTCATCACGCGCACGTTGGCCGTCATTTGCACCCACACACGTCCCTCGGGCAACGGATGCAACCAGCTGTTATGGTCTTTGCGGCAGCGTCGGCATCGGTCGATGCTTTTACAATTGGCTAAGGTATGTGATTGTGCCAAGCAATTGTAGCACAATGAGTGCTGGGCCACGACACGAAGCTTTTGTTCCACCGGGAGAGTGATGAAGCGGCTGCATTGTCTCACCGCGTGGAACCGGTTGCATATGGGGCAACAGAAGTTTGTGTTAAAGGCGGCCATGAGGTTCTGAAAGTGAGTGTAAGTTAGAAATTTGGGAAACGGAAAATAAATGTATAAGTGTGCATATTAGGGTAGTGCCACTAGTTTGTGAATCGGTCGAGTGATTACGCCGTTTTGGGTTTTTAAATCGGCTACTCGCACCTTGGCGTCAATGCCGCGATAAACTCGGACGATACGACCCAGCCGCCACTCAGTTGGGCAGCCTGGTTCACTTTTTAGAGCCACGAGGTCGCCTTCTTTTAAGTCTAGCTGAGGGTGTTGCCACTTGTTGCGTTTGTTGAGCTCCTTAAGGTACTCTTGTTTCCATCGGCGACAGAACTCTTGCTGTAGGGCCTTTAACTTACGCCATCGATTAACAATGCTAAGGGGTGAAGACAGCTCTTCGGGCTCGGCCGGGGTAAGCATCGATGTCCCTATCAGAAAGTGGCCTGGGGTAAGAGCAGACAAATCTTCAGCGTTTTCTGACATAGGGCCAAGAGGGCGTGAGTTGAGACACGCTTCGATTTTTGCCAGAATAGTTGAGAACTCCTCAAACGTGAATTTCAGTTGACCAGCTGACTTTTTTAGGTGCATTTTTGCGCTTTTTACCCCTGCTTCCCATAGTCCTCCCATGTGAGGTGCTGCAGCGGGGATAAAGTGCCACGACAAGCGCTGGTGACCATAATTCTCTACAGCCGTGTCACGAAGCTCTTTAACGTGCTTGGCGAAGTCTGCGTCGATTTCTCGAGCGGCGCCAACGAAGTTTCTGCCGTTGTCGGAATACATGCAGCTTGGGCAACCACGACGGGCAACGAAGCGGGCCAAGGCTGCTAGAAAGGCAGGGGTAGATAAGTCGCTAACCGCTTCAAGGTGAATCGCCTTCGTAGCGAAACAGACAAAGAGACACACATAGCCTTTGGAGATTCTACAATACCTGCCAGTGAAACTTTTTATTTCGAATGGGCCAGCAAAATCAACGCCAGTATTCGTAAAAGGGCGGCAAAGGGTAGTTCTTTCTTGGGGCAAAGCAGCCATTATTTGATTTTGCAGCTTTTTTCGATAGAGAACACAGACTTTGCAGCTACGACAAACTGTTTTTATCAGATTTTTTGCTCGAATGATCCAGCACTCTTGCCGGACCACATTCAAGACTAGCCGAGGGCCTCCGTGCAGGACTAAAGTGTGAACGAACTCAACATACAGGCGAGCCAATCTACTGCCATACGCCAAGATAATAGGGTGCCTTTCGTTGTAGGACAGACAAGTACTAGAGCTTAGCCGACTGTTAGATCGAATAATATTGTCGTTATCAACAAAGGGCGTAAGTGTTAACAGGGGGCTCCGTGAGTCAATTTTCTTACTCGCTTTAAGACAGCTAAACTCCCCTGAGAAGTGAATTTGCTGAGAGAGATAAAATAAACGATTTCTAACGAACCTCAACTCATTAGCCGAAATCTTCAATGAACCATACTCGACCTTTTCGCGTCTTTTCTTACTTGTCAGGGCAACAAATCGAAACATGTAGGCGATTACGTGATATGCTCTAGCTAAACTTGAAAACCTGTCTAAAATGTCCTCTTGATCAGTCGATCTAGCAACAAAAACTTGGGCTCCTTTCGACTCTTCTGCCGTTTCGAACTCGGTTGCTCCTACGGGCCACGAAGACTGCTCTAAGTTGAGCCACTCAGGTCCGTGCCACCAGAGCCTATTATCTTTTAAATCCGCAGGGATCAGCCCCCGGGTTGCTAGATCGGCAGGATTATCACCTGACGCTACGTGACACCAATTTTTATTCCCCACCTTTTCTAATATTGTAGCCACCCTATTTGCCACGAACGTTTTCCAGCTACAAGGGGGTTTTCTAAGCCACGCCAAGACAATTGTGGAATCGGACCACAAATAAAGGGGGGACTTGTTCACGTTAAAAGTAGGTACCACACTGTCGACTAAATTTGCCAAAAGAACTGCTCCACATAACTCCAAACGAGGCAAAGATGGCTTTTTTATTGGGGCCACTTTCGTTTTACACGTGAGCAAACTTGACAAAACTTTATTTTCGAACTGTACCCTTATATATATTGTAGCTGCATATGCCAACTCAGACGAGTCACAGAACCCGTGAAATTGAATAGTACAGCCAGGCGAATACTGAACCCAACGTGGAAGCCTAATTTTTTCAATATCCGCATAATTTGCCGCAAAATTCTGCCATTTTTGCAGAGCTACTGGTTTGATAGCCTCGTCCCACTCGATCTTATCAAGCCACATTTGCTGCATTATAATTTTTGCTGCAACTACCACTGGAGCCAACCAACCCGCAGGATCGTATAGCCGAGCAATGGTAGAAAGAACCTCTCTTTTGGTATACGAGTTTTTAAGTGTTATCTTTTCACACACAAAGAAAAACACATCTTCAGCCGCATTCCAGCGAATCCCTAACGTTTTCGTAGTGCTTTTTTCATCGAGCGACACAAATGACGAATTAAGCAGATGATCATGGGGCAAATTTTTCAAAATTTCTTCAGAATTTGAGGTCCATTTTCTAAGCTCAAATCCTCCACTATCTAGAATGCTAATTAATTCTTCCCGCGCCACCAAAGCATCAGCGATTGAATGAGCACCAACTAGGGCATCGTCTACGTACATATTTTCTCGCAATATTCTAGCGCCTAACGGAAAACGTCGCTCTTCATCTTTTGCCAACTGTAGAATGGTTCTAAGGGCTAAATATGGGGCACAGTTTACGCCAAAAGTCACCGTTTTCAGTTGGTAATCAGCAATTTCCTCGCTATCACTGCTACGAAAAACTATTTTTTGAAAGGGCCTATGTGTGGGATTTACAAAAATCTGCCGGTACATTTTTGAAATGTCCGCATTAAAGACAAACTGAAAAAATCGCCATCTTAGAATTAGATTAACTATTTCAGCTTGCAAAATAGGGCCAGTGTACAACAGATCATTTAAACTTCTGCCATTTGCAGAGGGACTCGAGGCATTAAATACTACTCGCAATTTAGTCGTTGTACTCTCAGGCTTAAAAACGCCATGATGGGGTAAATAATAACCCGGGTCACTTCTAGCATTTTCTGCTTTCTCCATGTGCCCTAGAGCTATATATTCTTTTAGGACCTCATCGTACTGGGCCTTACGCTCAGCATTGCGCATCAAAGATTTTTCGTTTCTCAAAAATTGACAAACAGCTATATGCCTATTGGGACCAAGCGACAGCAAACTATCTTTGAAGGGCAGACTCACAGTATATCTCCCTTCAGGGTTTCTAGTGGTAGTAGAATTGTAGATCTCCTCACATTTTTTATCCTCCTCTGATAAAACGCGCCTATGAGAAACTTCTTCTAACTCCCAAAACTTCGACAATTGGTCATCAATGGCTACTTTTGTCATATGAGACACACTAACAATTCGAGGGGAAACTCTAGCAGGCGTTGGACCTGTAACTATCCAACCAAAAATGGTTTCTTGAGCCACTAATGATTCAAAAACACCATGCCTTACTCCGCCACGAAGAATAGAAGGATACAAATCACCTCCCAACAACAGATCTATCTCACTACTTTCATAAAATTTCGCATCAGCAAAACATAACTTGGGCAGCTCAATCTCTTTTTGGGGCAAAAAAGTATGTGTTGGAATACTACCAGTTACACGAGGGACAACTAGGGCCTGTATATTAAGAGACATGTTCTGATCAAAAAGAGAAACAATAGTAAAAACTGCCATTTTAGAAGATGTGCTAATTATATCTCCGCCTAAACCTGAGACTTCTGCAGAAACTGGATTAGTTGGCAACTTTAACAATCTTTGTATCTTTTCTGAAACAAAACTTTCATCCGAACATGGATCTATCAGGGCACGAACCTTGTAACAGGAACCAAAACTTATAATGTTAACCCAGGCTGTGGCTAACATAACCTTTTTTGCAACAGAGGTATGATGCGATTGAACTACACCAGAAGGGCCGGCAACATTAGTGGACTGTATTTGATTTTGACTATTTTGACTCTGAGCTTGAGAATTAGTGTTCGACTGGTTTTGATTATTATTGTTGCTATTTCTTACTATATCTTTATGTATAAGTGTATGGTGTTTTCTATTGCACCTAGAACAGCTATTAGGACTAGTGCAATCCCCATACATATGCCCCAAAGTAAGACAATTAAAACAAAAACGAAATCTTTTCAATGTTGAAACACGATTCTTATAATCCATGCTCAAAAATTTATTACAAACACTAATCTTGTGCCTCTCCTTACACAATTTACATGAGCTCGAGTCAACTTTTGTGTGATGAGCCTTAAACTGCTTAACTTTCGTAGAAATATTGTTATTATTTGAAGGGCCTGCTTGGGAACCACTGGCAGCTACATTGTTCGCTACTATAATGTCAGAAACACTCTCAAGGGCATGAAATCTATCGGTCAAAAAATTATTTAATTCTTCCCATTTGGGAACCTCTGTTTTATTTTTTACCGATTGCTCCCACAGATGCAAAGTATTTTCTGAGAGCCGAGACGAACATTGAAAAACAAAAATTGGGTCCCATGAGGCAATATCTACATTATATAGTTTTAGCACCGAAATACAATTATTAATCTCCCTTTGGAGCCTTTTTATTTCTGCAGCCGTTTCTCGTTGACATGGAGTCAAATTAAATAAAGTTTTTAGCTGACTATTTATTAACACCCGTTTATTCTCATATTGGGATTTTAAATTACCCCACGCAATTTCAAAATTTTCTGCTGTAAGGGCAATATTTCTGTTTATATCCCGGGCCTCACTATCTGTTTTTTGAAATAAATAAAACAACTTTTCTACAGGGCTAAGTCTAGAGTTATTTATGTAGATTGCCGTAAACATGTCCCTAAAGGTGGGCCACGATACGTAATCTCCATGAAAAACGCCCGTATCACAAGGGGGTACAGGTATTGAACAAAGGTTGGGAGCCACTGCCCCCTTGCTTTTTTGTTTTTCCTCATCTTCTAATTTCTGTTTTGCATTTGCAAGAATATTTATGCATCGCACGTAGGTTTTTCGAACCTGTGGATGTTTTGTCTGCACTGCCACTAACTCTTTTTTAATTTCTATCGTGGCTGCGGAACACTCTTCAAACACTTTTTTGTATCTCCCCCAAATCTCTTCCAAGTCACTTCTTTCAAACTCTATCGCCTCATTTGTATATATGGAAAAGTCTTCCTTTTTTAACGTTGCCTCGAAATTAGTAAGCTCATCAGCTGCACGAATAAATTTTTCAAAAGTCGACATATTTTTATTTTCCACTTGTTCTACCGATCAACAAAATATGTGAGTTGTCTTTAGAATAAAATAAAAATTCCCAGCAAAATTTATTTGAGAAAAAAATTTACGCGCTGGCAACACTTTTCCTTTTAGTTATAAAATAAAACAAATTCGGGCAAAAAATTTTTTTTTTTTTTTTGTTGGGCTTTCCTTTTTTATTTATGTATAACAACAAATTAAGGCAAAAGGGAATTGAAATACAAATTCAACGAGCAACGGGTAAACTAGCGAGTAAAAAAAGATGGCTCTTCAAAATTGCGCGGCTTCAAATTGGCGCAATCTAACCTCACTTTTCCCGAGAAACAAATATGGCGCGACACAAAATACTGTATGCAAATTTAAATTTCACAGAACGTACCTTTTAATATTCCTTACGGGCGAAGGACCAAAATGTTTGTGTGATGGTTGTTACCTGGTGGAATCGCTGGTTCTCGTGGATAGGCGCGTCGTGGGGACTGTCTCAAGGATCGTTGGGTTGGGGCAGGTTAGTTGCCGGCACATACACGCTGGCTGCCTTTTATTCTTGAACCACCCTTATTTTCGTGGCTCACTGGCACTGCACACTTGTTGCTCTTTTTATTTTTAAATTAAAAAAAAAACCTTTTTTCTTTTGAGCACTCACTTTATTTATTTTTCTTTATTTATTAGCTTTAGTTTCCCTTCACTTTTAATTTTTAAATTTTTCACAATTTCTTTCAGTTTTACAATTTTTGTTTACCGGCGTCTGGCTGATGTGAAGGTTTTATTAAGAGTAACAAAATGTAAAAAAACAAGGCGAATTCAAAACGTCAGACGACACCACATGAGGTGTTGCCAGATGCCACCACCGCATGTGGTGCCGCCGCACACGACAGAACCACCGGGAAACATTAACACCCGGTTCACACCAGCCAGACGCTA
>CASGGT010000072.1:5000-42160 GCA_949318255.1 Pollenia labialis | reverse complement strand
CATACATACATACATACATACATACATACATACATACATACATACATACATACATACATACATACATACATACATACATACATACATACATACATACATACATACATACATACATACATACATACATACATACATACATACATACATACATACATACATACATACATACATACATACATACATACATACATACATACATACATACATACATACATACATACATACATACATACATACATACATACATACATACATACATACATACATACATACATACATACATACATACATACATACATACATACATACATACATACATACATACATACATACATACATACATACATACATACATACATACATACATACATACATACATACATACATACATACATACATACATACATACATACATACATACATACATACATACATACATACATACATACATACATACATACATACATACATACATACATACATACATACATACATACATACATACATACATACATACATACATACATACATACATACATACATACATACATACATACATACATACATACATACATACATACATACATACATACATACATACATACATACATACATACATACATACATACATACATACATACATACATACATACATACATACATACATACATACATACATACATACATACATACATACATACATACATACATACATACATACATACATACATACATACATACATACATACATACATACATACATACATACATACATACATACATACATACATACATACATACATACATACATACATACATACATACATACATACATACATACATACATACATACATACATACATACATACATACATACATACATACATACATACATACATACATACATACATACATACATACATACATACATACATACATACATACATACATACATACATACATACATACATACATACATACATACATACATACATACATACATACATACATACATACATACATACATACATACATACATACATACATACATACATACATACATACATACATACATACATACATACATACATACATACATACATACATACATACATACATACATACATACATACATACATACATACATACATACATACATACATACATACATACATACATACATACATACATACATACATACATACATACATACATACATACATACATACATACATACATACATACATACATACATACATACATACATACATACATACATACATACATACATACATACATACATACATACATACATACATACATACATACATACATACATACATACATACATACATACATACATACATACATACATACATACATACATACATACATACATACATACATACATACATACATACATACATACATACATACATACATACATACATACATACATACATACATACATACATACATACATACATACATACATACATACATACATACATACATACATACATACATACATACATACATACATACATACATACATACATACATACATACATACATACATACATACATACATACATACATACATACATACATACATACATACATACATACATACATACATACATACATACATACATACATACATACATACATACATACATACATACATACATACATACATACATACATACATACATACATACATACATACATACATACATACATACATACATACATACATACATACATACATACATACATACATACATACATACATACATACATACATACATACATACATACATACATACATACATACATACATACATACATACATACATACATACATACATACATACATACATACATACATACATACATACATACATACATACATACATACATACATACATACATACATACATACATACATACATACATACATACATACATACATACATACATACATACATACATACATACATACATACATACATACATACATACATACATACATACATACATACATACATACATACATACATACATACATACATACATACATACATACATACATACATACATACATACATACATACATACATACATACATACATACATACATACATACATACATACATACATACATACATACATACATACATACATACATACATACATACATACATACATACATACATACATACATACATACATACATACATACATACATACATACATACATACATACATACATACATACATACATACATACATACATACATACATACATACATACATACATACATACATACATACATACATACATACATACATACATACATACATACATACATACATACATACATACATACATACATACATACATACATACATACATACATACATACCCTTACTGTTTACTAAAATAACCGTTTATCACTCATAATTCTCATTTAGTTTATTTTATTTTTGTATAAATAGATTAAGTTTGTACAAAACAAACAGAGTAGAAACTGGTACTAACCACAGTATTTTACTCTTAGTAGCTAGTTTTAACAGTAGTTAATCGTAGATTGCCGACTGCCTTCGCCTCCCGAATTGCGCTGGTGTCAGCATTATTATCAACCGTAGTTAATCGTAGATTGCCGACTGCCTTCGCCTCCCGAATTGCGCTGGTGTCAGCATTATTATCAACCGTAGTTAATCGTAGATTGCCGACTGCCTTCGCCTCCCGAATTGCGCTGGTGTCAGCATTGTTATCAACCGTAGTTAATCGTAGTTTGCCGACTGCCTTCGCCTCCCGAATTGCGCTGGTGTCAGCATTATTATCAACCGTAGTTAATCGTAGTTTGCCGACTGCCTTCGCCTCCCGAATTGCGCTGGTGTCAGCATTATTATCAACCGTAGTTAATCGTAGTTTGCCGACTGCCTTCAATTAAAGAATCTATTTATCCAAAACTAAATAAGAAAATTACATATGATAGAAAATTTAAAAGTAAGAATAAATTGTCAAACTCATTTCTTTTGAGTTTTGGGTATTTAATCTTTCACGGTGATGTGACTTGACTCGAATTATAGAATCTATTTATCCAAAACTAAATAAGAAAATTACATTTGATAGAAAATTTAAAAGTAAGAATAAATTGTCAAACTCATTTCTTTTGAGTTTTGGGTATTTAATCTTTCACGGTGATGTGACTTGACTCGAATTAAAGAATCTATTTATCCAAAACTAAATAAGAAAATTACATATGATAGAAAATTTAAAAGTAAGAATAAATTGTCAAACTCATTTCTTTTGAGTTTTGGGTATTTAATCTTTCACGGTGATGTGACTTGACTCGAATTAAAGAATCTATTTATCCAAAACTAAATAAGAAAATTACATATGAAAGAAAATTTAAAAGTAAGAATAAATTGTCAAACTCATTTCTTTTGAGTTTTGGGTATTTAATCTTTCACGGTGATGTGACTTGACTCGAATTAAAGAATCTATTTATCCAAAACTAAATAAGAAAATTACATATGATAGAAAATTTAAAAGTAAGAATAAATTGTCAAACTCATTTCTTGTGAGTTTTGTTAATTTAATCTTTCATGGTGATTCGACTTGACTCGAATTAAAGTATCTACTTAACCAAAACTTAATTAAAAAAAAAAAAAAAAAAAAAAAAACAAATAAAAAAAAAAAATTATTACATATGATAGAAAATTTAAAAGTAAGAATAAATTGTCAAACTCATTTCTTTTGAGTTTTGGGTATTTAATCTTTCACGGTGATGTGACTTGACTCGAATTAAAGAATCTATTTATCCAAAACTAAATAAGAAAATTACATATGATAGAAAATTTAAAAGTAAGAATAAATTGTCAAACTCATTTCTTTTGAGTTTTGGGTATTTAATCTTTCACGGTGATGTGACTTGACTCGAATTAAAGAATCTATTTATCCAAAACTAAATAAGAAAATTACATATGATAGAAAATTTAAAAGTAAGAATAAATTGTCAAACTCATTTCTTTTGAGTTTTGGGTATTTAATCTTTCACGGTGATGTGACTTGACTCGAATTAAAGAATCTATTTATCCAAAACTAAATAAGAAAATTACATATGATAGAAAATTTAAAAGTAAGAATAAATTGTCAAACTCATTTCTTTTGAGTTTTGGGTATTTAATCTTTCACGGTGATGTGACTTGACTCGAATTAAAGAATCTATTTATCCTAAACTAAATAAGAAAATTACATATGATAGAAAATTTAAAAGTAAGAATAAATTGTCAAACTCATTTCTTTTGAGTTTTGGGTATTTAATCTTTCACGGTGATGTGACTTGACTCGAATTAAAGAATCTATTTATCCAAAACTAAATAAGAAAATTACATATGATAGAAAATTTAAAAGTAAGAATAAATTGTCAAACTCATTTCTTTTGAGTTTTGGGTATTTAATCTTTCACGGTGATGTGACTTGACTCGAATTAAAGAATCTATTTATCCAAAACTAAATAAGAAAATTACATATGATAGAAAATTTAAAAGTAAGAATAAATTGTCAAACTCATTTCTTGTGAGTTTTGTTAATTTAATCTTTCATGGTGATTCGACTTGACTCGAATTAAAGTATCTACTTAACCAAAACTTAATTTAAAAAAAAAAAAAAAAAAAAAAAAAAAAAAAATTATTACATATGATAGAAAATTTAAAAGTAAGAATAAATTGTCAAACTCATTTCTTTTGAGTTTTGGGTATTTAATCTTTCACGGTGATGTGACTTGACTCGAATTAAAGAATCTATTTATACAAAACTAAATAAGAAAATTACATATGATAGAAAATTTAAAAGTAAGAATAAATTGTCAAACTCATTTCTTTTGAGTTTTGGGTATTTAATCTTTCACGGTGATGTGACTTGACTCGAATTAAAGAATCAATTTATCCAAAACTAAATAAGAAAATTACATATGATAGAAAATTTAAAAGTAAGAATAAATTGTCAAACTCATTTCTTTTGAGTTTTGGGTATTTAATCTTTCACGGTGATGTGACTTGACTCGAATTATAGAATCTATTTATCCAAAACTAAATAAGAAAATTACATTTGATAGAAAATTTAAAAGTAAGAATAAATTGTCAAACTCATTTCTTTTGAGTTTTGGGTATTTAATCTTTCACGGTGATGTGACTTGACTCGAATTAAAGAATCTATTTATCCAAAACTAAATAAGAAAATTACATATGATAGAAAATTTAAAAGTAAGAATAAATTGTCAAACTCATTTCTTTTGAGTTTTGGGTATTTAATCTTTCACGGTGATGTGACTTGACTCGAATTAAAGAATCTATTTATCCAAAACTAAATAAGAAAATTACATATGATAGAAAATTTAAAAGTAAGAATAAATTGTCAAACTCATTTCTTTTGAGTTTTGGGTATTTAATCTTTCACGGTGATGTGACTTGACTCGAATTAAAGAATCTATTTATCCAAAACTAAATAAGAAAATTACATATGATAGAAAATTTAAAAGTAAGAATAAATTGTCAAACTCATTTCTTTTGAGTTTTGGGTATTTAATCTTTCACGGTGATGTGACTTGACTCGAATTAAAGAATCTATTTATCCAAAACTAAATAAGAAAATTACATATGATAGAAAATTTAAAAGTAAGAATAAATTGTCAAACTCATTTCTTTTGAGTTTTGGGTATTTAATCTTTCACGGTGATGTGACTTGACTCGAATTAAAGAATCTATTTATCCAAAACTAAATAAGAAAATTACATATGATAGAAAATTTAAAAGTAAGAATAAATTGTCAAACTCATTTCTTTTGAGTTTTGGGTATTTAATCTTTCACGGTGATGTGACTTGACTCGAATTAAAGAATCTATTTATCCAAAACTAAATAAGAAAATTACATATGATAGAAAATTTAAAAGTAAGAATAAATTGTCAAACTCATTTCTTTTGAGTTTTGGGTATTTAATCTTTCACGGTGATGTGACTTGACTCGAATTAAAGAATCTATTTATCCAAAACTAAATAAGAAAATTACATATGATAGAAAATTTAAAAGTAAGAATAAATTGTCAAACTCATTTCTTTTGAGTTTTGGGTATTTAATCTTTCACGGTGATGTGACTTGACTCGAATTAAAGAATCTATTTATCCAAAACTAAATAAGAAAATTACATATGATAGAAAATTTAAAAGTAAGAATAAATTGTCAAACTCATTTCTTTTGAGTTTTGGGTATTTAATCTTTCACGGTGATGTGACTTGACTCGAATTAAAGAATCTATTTATCCAAAACTAAATAAGAAAATTACATATGATAGAAAATTTAAAAGTAAGAATAAATTGTCAAACTCATTTCTTTTGAGTTTTGGGTATTTAATCTTTCACGGTGATGTGACTTGACTCGAATTAAAGAATCTATTTATCCAAAACTAAATAAGAAAATTACATATGATAGAAAATTTAAAAGTAAGAATAAATTGTCAAACTCATTTCTTTTGAGTTTTGGGTATTTAATCTTTCACGGTGATGTGACTTGACTCGAATTAAAGAATCTATTTATCCAAAACTAAATAAGAAAATTACATATGATAGAAAATTTAAAAGTAAGAATAAATTGTCAAACTCATTTCTTTTGAGTTTTGGGTATTTAATCTTTCACGGTGATGTGACTTGACTCGAATTAAAGAATCTATTTATCCAAAACTAAATAAGAAAATTACATATGATAGAAAATTTAAAAGTAAGAATAAATTGTCAAACTCATTTCTTTTGAGTTTTGGGTATTTAATCTTTCACGGTGATGTGACTTGACTCGAATTAAAGAATCTATTTATCCAAAACTAAATAAGAAAATTACATATGATAGAAAATTTAAAAGTAAGAATAAATTGTCAAACTCATTTCTTTTGAGTTTTGGGTATTTAATCTTTCACGGTGATGTGACTTGACTCGAATTAAAGAATCTATTTATCCAAAACTAAATAAGAAAATTACATATGATAGAAAATTTAAAAGTAAGAATAAATTGTCAAACTCATTTCTTTTGAGTTTTGGGTATTTAATCTTTCACGGTGATGTGACTTGACTCGAATTATAGAATCTATTTATCCAAAACTAAATAAGAAAATTACATTTGATAGAAAATTTAAAAGTAAGAATAAATTGTCAAACTCATTTCTTTTGAGTTTTGGGTATTTAATCTTTCACGGTGATGTGACTTGACTCGAATTAAAGAATCTATTTATCCAAAACTAAATAAGAAAATTACATATGATAGAAAATTTAAAAGTAAGAATAAATTGTCAAACTCATTTCTTTTGAGTTTTGGGTATTTAATCTTTCACGGTGATGTGACTTGACTCGAATTAAAGAATCTATTTATCCAAAACTAAATAAGAAAATTACATATGATAGAAAATTTAAAAGTAAGAATAAATTGTCAAACTCATTTCTTTTGAGTTTTGGGTATTTAATCTTTCACGGTGATGTGACTTGACTCGAATTAAAGAATCTATTTATCCAAAACTAAATAAGAAAATTACATATGATAGAAAATTTAAAAGTAAGAATAAATTGTCAAACTCATTTCTTTTGAGTTTTGGGTATTTAATCTTTCACGGTGATGTGACTTGACTCGAATTAAAGAATCTATTTATCCAAAACTAAATAAGAAAATTACATATGATAGAAAATTTAAAAGTAAGAATAAATTGTCAAACTCATTTCTTTTGAGTTTTGGGTATTTAATCTTTCACGGTGATGTGACTTGACTCGAATTAAAGAATCTATTTATCCAAAACTAAATAAGAAAATTACATATGATAGAAAATTTAAAAGTAAGAATAAATTGTCAAACTCATTTCTTTTGAGTTTTGGGTATTTAATCTTTCACGGTGATGTGACTTGACTCGAATTAAAGAATCTATTTATCCAAAACTAAATAAGAAAATTACATATGATAGAAAATTTAAAAGTAAGAATAAATTGTCAAACTCATTTCTTTTGAGTTTTGGGTATTTAATCTTTCACGGTGATGTGACTTGACTCGAATTAAAGAATCTATTTATCCAAAACTAAATAAGAAAATTACATATGATAGAAAATTTAAAAGTAAGAATAAATTGTCAAACTCATTTCTTTTGAGTTTTGGGTATTTAATCTTTCACGGTGATGTGACTTGACTCGAATTAAAGAATCTATTTATCCAAAACTAAATAAGAAAATTACATATGATAGAAAATTTAAAAGTAAGAATAAATTGTCAAACTCATTTCTTTTGAGTTTTGGGTATTTAATCTTTCACGGTGATGTGACTTGACTCGAATTAAAGAATCTATTTATCCAAAACTAAATAAGAAAATTACATATGATAGAAAATTTAAAAGTAAGAATAAATTGTCAAACTCATTTCTTTTGAGTTTTGGGTATTTAATCTTTCACGGTGATGTGACTTGACTCGAATTAAAGAATCTATTTATCCAAAACTAAATAAGAAAATTACATATGATAGAAAATTTAAAAGTAAGAATAAATTGTCAAACTCATTTCTTTTGAGTTTTGGGTATTTAATCTTTCACGGTGATGTGACTTGACTCGAATTAAAGAATCTATTTATCCAAAACTAAATAAGAAAATTACATATGATAGAAAATTTAAAAGTAAGAATAAATTGTCAAACTCATTTCTTTTGAGTTTTGGGTATTTAATCTTTCACGGTGATGTGACTTGACTCGAATTAAAGAATCTATTTATCCAAAACTAAATAAGAAAATTACATATGATAGAAAATTTAAAAGTAAGAATAAATTGTCAAACTCATTTCTTTTGAGTTTTGGGTATTTAATCTTTCACGGTGATGTGACTTGACTCGAATTATAGAATCTATTTATCCAAAACTAAATAAGAAAATTACATTTGATAGAAAATTTAAAAGTAAGAATAAATTGTCAAACTCATTTCTTTTGAGTTTTGGGTATTTAATCTTTCACGGTGATGTGACTTGACTCGAATTAAAGAATCTATTTATCCAAAACTAAATAAGAAAATTACATATGATAGAAAATTTAAAAGTAAGAATAAATTGTCAAACTCATTTCTTTTGAGTTTTGGGTATTTAATCTTTCACGGTGATGTGACTTGACTCGAATTAAAGAATCTATTTATCCAAAACTAAATAAGAAAATTACATATGATAGAAAATTTAAAAGTAAGAATAAATTGTCAAACTCATTTCTTTTGAGTTTTGGGTATTTAATCTTTCACGGTGATGTGACTTGACTCGAATTAAAGAATCTATTTATCCAAAACTAAATAAGAAAATTACATATGATAGAAAATTTAAAAGTAAGAATAAATTGTCAAACTCATTTCTTTTGAGTTTTGGGTATTTAATCTTTCACGGTGATGTGACTTGACTCGAATTAAAGAATCTATTTATCCAAAACTAAATAAGAAAATTACATATGATAGAAAATTTAAAAGTAAGAATAAATTGTCAAACTCATTTCTTTTGAGTTTTGGGTATTTAATCTTTCACGGTGATGTGACTTGACTCGAATTAAAGAATCTATTTATCCAAAACTAAATAAGAAAATTACATATGATAGAAAATTTAAAAGTAAGAATAAATTGTCAAACTCATTTCTTTTGAGTTTTGGGTATTTAATCTTTCACGGTGATGTGACTTGACTCGAATTAAAGAATCTATTTATCCAAAACTAAATAAGAAAATTACATATGATAGAAAATTTAAAAGTAAGAATAAATTGTCAAACTCATTTCTTTTGAGTTTTGGGTATTTAATCTTTCACGGTGATGTGACTTGACTCGAATTAAAGAATCTATTTATCCAAAACTAAATAAGAAAATTACATATGATAGAAAATTTAAAAGTAAGAATAAATTGTCAAACTCATTTCTTTTGAGTTTTGGGTATTTAATCTTTCACGGTGATGTGACTTGACTCGAATTAAAGATACTATTTATCCAAAACTAAATAAGAAAATTACATATGATAGAAAATTTAAAAGTAAGAATAAATTGTCAAACTCATTTCTTTTGAGTTTTGGGTATTTAATCTTTCACGGTGATGTGACTTGACTCGAATTAAAGAATCTATTTATCCAAAACTAAATAAGAAAATTACATATGATAGAAAATTTAAAAGTAAGAATAAATTGTCAAACTCATTTCTTGTGAGTTTTGTTAATTTAATCTTTCATGGTGATTCGACTTGACTCGAATTAAAGTATCTACTTAACCAAAACTTAATTAAAAAAAAAAAAAAAAAAAAAAAAAAATAAAAAAAAAAAAAAAAAAAAAAAAATTATTACATATGATAGAAAATTTAAAAGTAAGAATAAATTGTCAAACTCATTTCTTTTGAGTTTTGGGTATTTAATCTTTCACGGTGATGTGACTTGACTCGAATTAAAGAATCTATTTATCCAAAACTAAATAAGAAAATTACATATGATAGAAAATTTAAAAGTAAGAATAAATTGTCAAACTCATTTCTTTTGAGTTTTGGGTATTTAATCTTTCACGGTGATGTGACTTGACTCGAATTAAAGAATCTATTTATCCAATACTAAATAAGAAAATTACATATGATAGAAAATTTAAAAGTAAGAATAAATTGTCAAACTCATTTCTTGTGAGTTTTGTTAATTTAATCTTTCATGGTGATTCGACTTGACTCGAATTAAAGTATCTACTTAACCAAAACTTAATTAAAAAAAAAAAAAAAAAAAATAAAAAAAAAAAAAAAAAAAAAAAAATTATTACATATGATAGAAAATTTAAAAGTAAGAATAAATTGTCAAACTCATTTCTTTTGAGTTTTGGGTATTTAATCTTTCACGGTGATGTGACTTGACTCGAATTAAAGAATCTATTTATCCAAAACTAAATAAGAAAATTACATATGATAGAAAATTTAAAAGTAAGAATAAATTGTCAAACTCATCTCTTTTGAGTTTTGGGTATTTAATCTTTCACGGTGATGTGACTTGACTCGAATTAAAGAATCTATTTATCCAAAACTAAATAAGAAAATTACATATGATAGAAAATTTAAAAGTAAGAATAAATTGTCAAACTCATTTCTTTTGAGTTTTGGGTATTTAATCTTTCACGGTGATGTGACTTGACTCGAATTATAGAATCTATTTATCCAAAACTAAATAAGAAAATTACATTTGATAGAAAATTTAAAAGTAAGAATAAATTGTCAAACTCATTTCTTTTGAGTTTTGGGTATTTAATCTTTCACGGTGATGTGACTTGACTCGAATTAAAGAATCTATTTATCCAAAACTAAATAAGAAAATTACATATGATAGAAAATTTAAAAGTAAGAATAAATTGTCAAACTCATTTCTTTTGAGTTTTGGGTATTTAATCTTTCACGGTGATGTGACTTGACTCGAATTAAAGAATCTATTTATCCAAAACTAAATAAGAAAATTACATATGATAGAAAATTTAAAAGTAAGAATAAATTGTCAAACTCATTTCTTTTGAGTTTTGGGTATTTAATCTTTCACGGTGATGTGACTTGACTCGAATTAAAGAATCTATTTATCCAAAACTAAATAAGAAAATTACATATGATAGAAAATTTAAAAGTAAGAATAAATTGTCAAACTCATTTCTTTTGAGTTTTGGGTATTTAATCTTTCACGGTGATGTGACTTGACTCGAATTAAAGAATCTATTTATCCAAAACTAAATAAGAAAATTACATATGATAGAAAATTTAAAAGTAAGAATAAATTGTCAAACTCATTTCTTTTGAGTTTTGGGTATTTAATCTTTCACGGTGATGTGACTTGACTCGAATTAAAGAATCTATTTATCCAAAACTAAATAAGAAAATTACATATGATAGAAAATTTAAAAGTAAGAATAAATTGTCAAACTCATTTCTTTTGAGTTTTGGGTATTTAATCTTTCACGGTGATGTGACTTGACTCGAATTAAAGAATCTATTTATCCAAAACTAAATAAGAAAATTACATATGATAGAAAATTTAAAAGTAAGAATAAATTGTCAAACTCATTTCTTTTGAGTTTTGGGTATTTAATCTTTCACGGTGATGTGACTTGACTCGAATTAAAGAATCTATTTATCCAAAACTAAATAAGAAAATTACATATGATAGAAAATTTAAAAGTAAGAATAAATTGTCAAACTCATTTCTTTTGAGTTTTGGGTATTTAATCTTTCACGGTGATGTGACTTGACTCGAATTAAAGATACTATTTATCCAAAACTAAATAAGAAAATTACATATGATAGAAAATTTAAAAGTAAGAATAAATTGTCAAACTCATTTCTTTTGAGTTTTGGGTATTTAATCTTTCACGGTGATGTGACTTGACTCGAATTAAAGAATCTATTTATCCAAAACTAAATAAGAAAATTACATATGATAGAAAATTTAAAAGTAAGAATAAATTGTCAAACTCATTTCTTGTGAGTTTTGTTAATTTAATCTTTCATGGTGATTCGACTTGACTCGAATTAAAGTATCTACTTAACCAAAACTTAATTAAAAAAAAAAAAAAAAAAAAAAAAAAATAAAAAAAAAAAAAAAAAAAAAAAAATTATTACATATGATAGAAAATTTAAAAGTAAGAATAAATTGTCAAACTCATTTCTTTTGAGTTTTGGGTATTTAATCTTTCACGGTGATGTGACTTGACTCGAATTAAAGAATCTATTTATCCAAAACTAAATAAGAAAATTACATATGATAGAAAATTTAAAAGTAAGAATAAATTGTCAAACTCATTTCTTTTGAGTTTTGGGTATTTAATCTTTCACGGTGATGTGACTTGACTCGAATTAAAGAATCTATTTATCCAAAACTAAATAAGAAAATTACATATGATAGAAAATTTAAAAGTAAGAATAAATTGTCAAACTCATTTCTTTTGAGTTTTGGGTATTTAATCTTTCACGGTGATGTGACTTGACTCGAATTAAAGAATCTATTTATCCAAAACTAAATAAGAAAATTACATATGATAGAAAATTTAAAAGTAAGAATAAATTGTCAAACTCATTTCTTTTGAGTTTTGGGTATTTAATCTTTCACGGTGATGTGACTTGACTCGAATTAAAGAATCTATTTATCCAAAACTAAATAAGAAAATTACATATGATAGAAAATTTAAAAGTAAGAATAAATTGTCAAACTCATTTCTTTTGAGTTTTGGGTATTTAATCTTTCACGGTGATGTGACTTGACTCGAATTAAAGAATCTATTTATCCAAAACTAAATAAGAAAATTACATATGATAGAAAATTTAAAAGTAAGAATAAATTGTCAAACTCATTTCTTTTGAGTTTTGGGTATTTAATCTTTCACGGTGATGTGACTTGACTCGAATTAAAGAATCTATTTATCCAAAACTAAATAAGAAAATTACATATGATAGAAAATTTAAAAGTAAGAATAAATTGTCAAACTCATTTCTTTTGAGTTTTGGGTATTTAATCTTTCACGGTGATGTGACTTGACTCGAATTAAAGAATCTATTTATCCAAAACTAAATAAGAAAATTACATATGATAGAAAATTTAAAAGTAAGAATAAATTGTCAAACTCATTTCTTTTGAGTTTTGGGTATTTAATCTTTCACGGTGATGTGACTTGACTCGAATTAAAGAATCTATTTATCCAAAACTAAATAAGAAAATTACATATGATAGAAAATTTAAAAGTAAGAATAAATTGTCAAACTCATTTCTTTTGAGTTTTGGGTATTTAATCTTTCACGGTGATGTGACTTGACTCGAATTAAAGAATCTATTTATCCAAAACTAAATAAGAAAATTACATATGATAGAAAATTTAAAAGTAAGAATAAATTGTCAAACTCATTTCTTTTGAGTTTTGGGTATTTAATCTTTCACGGTGATGTGACTTGACTCGAATTATAGAATCTATTTATCCAAAACTAAATAAGAAAATTACATTTGATAGAAAATTTAAAAGTACGAATAAATTGTCAAACTCATTTCTTTTGAGTTTTGGGTATTTAATCTTTCACGGTGATGTGACTTGACTCGAATTAAAGAATCTATTTATCCAAAACTAAATAAGAAAATTACATATGATAGAAAATTTAAAAGTAAGAATAAATTGTCAAACTCATTTCTTTTGAGTTTTGGGTATTTAATCTTTCACGGTGATGTGACTTGACTCGAATTAAAGAATCTATTTATCCAAAACTAAATAAGAAAATTACATATGATAGAAAATTTAAAAGTAAGAATAAATTGTCAAACTCATTTCTTTTGAGTTTTGGGTATTTAATCTTTCACGGTGATGTGACTTGACTCGAATTAAAGAATCTATTTATCCAAAACTAAATAAGAAAATTACATATGATAGAAAATTTAAAAGTAAGAATAAATTGTCAAACTCATTTCTTTTGAGTTTTGGGTATTTAATCTTTCACGGTGATGTGACTTGACTCGAATTAAAGATACTATTTATCCAAAACTAAATAAGAAAATTACATATGATAGAAAATTTAAAAGTAAGAATAAATTGTCAAACTCATTTCTTTTGAGTTTTGGGTATTTAATCTTTCACGGTGATGTGACTTGACTCGAATTAAAGAATCTATTTATCCAAAACTAAATAAGACTTTTAAATTTTCTATCATATGTAATTTTCTTATTTAGTTTTGGATAAATAGATTCTTTAATTCGAGTCAAGTCACATCACCGTGAAAGATTAAATACCCAAAACTCAAAAGAAATGAGTTTGACAATTTATTCTTACTTTTAAATTTTCTATCATATGTAATAATTTTTTTTTTTTTTTTTTTTTTTTTTTATTTTTTTTTTTTTTTTTTTAATTAAGTTTTGGTTAAGTAGATACTTTAATTCGAGTCAAGTCGAATCACCATGAAAGATTAAATTAACAAAACTCACAAGAAATGAGTTTGACAATTTATTCTTACTTTTAAATTTTCTATCATATGTAATTTTCTTATTTAGTTTTGGATAAATAGATTCTTTAATTCGAGTCAAGTCACATCACCGTGAAAGATTAAATACCCAAAACTCAAAAGAAATGAGTTTGACAATTTATTCTTACTTTTAAATTTTCTATCATATGTAATTTTCTTATTTAGTTTTGGATAAATAGATTCTTTAATTCGAGTCAAGTCACATCACCGTGAAAGATTAAATACCCAAAACTCAAAAGAAATGAGTTTGACAATTTATTCTTACTTTTAAATTTTCTATCAAATGTAATTTTCTTATTTAGTTTTGGATAAATAGATTCTATAATTCGAGTCAAGTCACATCACCGTGAAAGATTAAATACCCAAAACTCAAAAGAAATGAGTTTGACAATTTATTCTTACTTTTAAATTTTCTATCATATGTAATTTTCTTATTTAGTTTTGGATAAATAGATTCTTTAATTCGAGTCAAGTCACATCACCGTGAAAGATTAAATACCCAAAACTCAAAAGAAATGAGTTTGACAATTTATTCTTACTTTTAAATTTTCTATCATATGTAATTTTCTTATTTAGTTTTGGATAAATAGATTCTTTAATTCGATTCAAGTCACATCACCGTGAAAGATTAAATACCCAAAACTCAAAAGAAATGAGTTTGACAATTTATTCTTACTTTTAAATTTTCTATCATATGTAATAATTTTTTTTTTTTTTTTTTTTTTTTTTTTTTTTAATTAAGTTTTGGTTAAGTAGATACTTTAATTCGAGTCAAGTCGAATCACCATGAAAGATTAAATTAACAAAACTCACAAGAAATGAGTTTGACAATTTATTCTTACTTTTAAATTTTCTATCATATGTAATTTTCTTATTTAGTTTTGGATAAATAGATTCTTTAATTCGAGTCAAGTCACATCACCGTGAAAGATTAAATACCCAAAACTCAAAAGAAATGAGTTTGACAATTTATTCTTACTTTTAAATTTTCTATCATATGTAATTTTCTTATTTAGTTTTGGATAAATAGATTCTTTAATTCGAGTCAAGTCACATCACCGTGAAAGATTAAATACCCAAAACTCAAAAGAAATGAGTTTGACAATTTATTCTTACTTTTAAATTTTCTATCATATGTAATTTTCTTATTTAGTTTTGGATAAATAGATTCTTTAATTCGAGTCAAGTCACATCACCGTGAAAGATTAAATACCCAAAACTCAAAAGAAATGAGTTTGACAATTTATTCTTACTTTTAAATTTTCTATCATATGTAATTTTCTTATTTAGTTTTGGATAAATAGATTCTTTAATTCGAGTCAAGTCACATCACCGTGAAAGATTAAATACCCAAAACTCAAAAGAAATGAGTTTGACAATTTATTCTTACTTTTAAATTTTCTATCATATGTAATTTTCTTATTTAGTTTTGGATAAATAGATTCTTTAATTCGAGTCAAGTCACATCACCGTGAAAGATTAAATACCCAAAACTCAAAAGAAATGAGTTTGACAATTTATTCTTACTTTTAAATTTTCTATCATATGTAATTTTCTTATTTAGTTTTGGATAAATAGATTCTTTAATTCGAGTCAAGTCACATCACCGTGAAAGATTAAATACCCAAAACTCAAAAGAAATGAGTTTGACAATTTATTCTTACTTTTAAATTTTCTATCATATGTAATTTTCTTATTTAGTTTTGGATAAATAGATTCTTTAATTCGAGTCAAGTCACATCACCGTGAAAGATTAAATACCCAAAACTCAAAAGAGATGAGTTTGACAATTTATTCTTACTTTTAAATTTTCTATCATATGTAATTTTCTTATTTAGTTTTGGATAAATAGATTCTTTAATTCGAGTCAAGTCACATCACCGTGAAAGATTAAATACCCAAAACTCAAAAGAAATGAGTTTGACAATTTATTCTTACTTTTAAATTTTCTATCATATGTAATAATTTTTTTTTTTTTTTTCTTTTTTTTTTTAATTAAGTTTTGGTTAAGTAGATACTTTAATTCGAGTCAAGTCGAATCACCATGAAAGATTAAATTAACAAAACTCACAAGAAATGAGTTTGACAATTTATTCTTACTTTTAAATTTTCTATCATATGTAATTTTCTTATTTAGTTTTGGATAAATAGATTCTTTAATTCGAGTCAAGTCACATCACCGTGAAAGTTTAAATACCCAAAACTCAAAAGAAATGAGTTTGACAATTTATTCTTACTTTTAAATTTTCTATCATATGTAATTTTCTTATTTAGTTTTGGATAAATAGATTCTTTAATTCGAGTCAAGTCACATCACCGTGAAAGATTAAATACCCAAAACTCAAAAGAAATGAGTTTGACAATTTATTCTTACTTTTAAATTTTCTATCATATGTAATTTTCTTATTTAGTTTTGGATAAATAGATTCTTTAATTCGAGTCAAGTCACATCACCGTGAAAGATTAAATACCCAAAACTCAAAAGAAATGAGTTTGACAATTTATTCTTACTTTAAATTTTCTATCATATGTAATTTTCTTATTTAGTTTTGGATAAATAGATTCTTTAATTCGAGTCAAGTCACATCACCGTGAAAGATTAAATACCCAAAACTCAAAAGAAATGAGTTTGACAATTTATTCGTACTTTTAAATTTTCTATCAAATGTAATTTTCTTATTTAGTTTTGGATAAATAGATTCTATAATTCGAGTCAAGTCACATCACCGTGAAAGATTAAATACCCAAAACTCAAAAGAAATGAGTTTGACAATTTATTCTTACTTTTAAATTTTCTATCATATGTAATTTTCTTATTTAGTTTTGGATAAATAGATTCTTTAATTCGAGTCAAGTCACATCACCGTGAAAGATTAAATACCCAAAACTCAAAAGAAATGAGTTTGACAATTTATTCTTACTTTTAAATTTTCTATCATATGTAATTTTCTTATTTAGTTTTGGATAAATAGATTCTTTAATTCGAGTCAAGTCACATCACCGTGAAAGATTAAATACCCAAAACTCAAAAGAAATGAGTTTGACAATTTATTCTTACTTTTAAATTTTCTATCATATGTAATTTTCTTATTTAGTTTTGGATAAATAGATTCTTTAATTCGAGTCAAGTCACATCACCGTGAAAGATTAAATACCCAAAACTCAAAAGAAATGAGTTTGACAATTTATTCTTACTTTTAAATTTTCTATCATATGTAATTTTCTTATTTAGTTTTGGATAAATAGATTCTTTAATTCGAGTCAAGTCACATCACCGTGAAAGATTAAATACCCAAAACTCAAAAGAAATGAGTTTGACAATTTATTCTTACTTTTAAATTTTCTATCATATGTAATTTTCTTATTTAGTTTTGGATAAATAGATTCTTTAATTCGAGTCAAGTCACATCACCGTGAAAGATTAAATACCCAAAACTCAAAAGAAATGAGTTTGACAATTTATTCTTACTTTTAAATTTTCTATCATATGTAATTTTCTTATTTAGTTTTGGATAAATAGATTCTTTAATTCGAGTCAAGTCACATCACCGTGAAAGATTAAATACCCAAAACTCAAAAGAAATGAGTTTGACAATTTATTCTTACTTTTAAATTTTCTATCATATGTAATTTTCTTATTTAGTTTTGGATAAATAGATTCTTTAATTCGAGTCAAGTCACATCACCGTGAAAGATTAAATACCCAAAACTCAAAAGAAATGAGTTTGACAATTTATTCTTACTTTTAAATTTTCTATCATATGTAATTTTCTTATTTAGTTTTGGATAAATAGATTCTTTAATTCGAGTCAAGTCACATCACCGTGAAAGATTAAATACCCAAAACTCAAAAGAAATGAGTTTGACAATTTATTCTTACTTTTAAATTTTCTATCATATGTAATTTTCTTATTTAGTTTTGGATAAATAGATTCTTTAATTCGAGTCAAGTCACATCACCGTGAAAGATTAAATACCCAAAACTCAAAAGAAATGAGTTTGACAATTTATTCTTACTTTTAAATTTTCTATCATATGTAATAATTTTTTTTTTTTTTTTTTTTTTTTTTTATTTTTTTTTTTTTTTTTTTTTTTTTTAATTAAGTTTTGGTTAAGTAGATACTTTAATTCGAGTCAAGTCGAATCACCATGAAAGATTAAATTAACAAAACTCACAAGAAATGAGTTTGACAATTTATTCTTACTTTTAAATTTTCTATCATATGTAATTTTCTTATTTAGTTTTGGATAAATAGATTCTTTAATTCGAGTCAAGTCACATCACCGTGAAAGATTAAATACCCAAAACTCAAAAGAAATGAGTTTGACAATTTATTCTTACTTTTAAATTTTCTATCATATGTAATTTTCTTATTTAGTTTTGGATAAATAGTATCTTTAATTCGAGTCAAGTCACATCACCGTGAAAGATTAAATACCCAAAACTCAAAAGAAATGAGTTTGACAATTTATTCTTACTTTTAAATTTTCTATCATATGTAATTTTCTTATTTAGTTTTGGATAAATAGATTCTTTAATTCGAGTCAAGTCACATCACCGTGAAAGATTAAATACCCAAAACTCAAAAGAAATGAGTTTGACAATTTATTCTTACTTTTAAATTTTCTATCATATGTAATTTTCTTATTTAGTTTTGGATAAATAGATTCTTTAATTCGAGTCAAGTCACATCACCGTGAAAGATTAAATACCCAAAACTCAAAAGAAATGAGTTTGACAATTTATTCTTACTTTTAAATTTTCTATCATATGTAATTTTCTTATTTAGTTTTGGATAAATAGATTCTTTAATTCGAGTCAAGTCACATCACCGTGAAAGATTAAATACCCAAAACTCAAAAGAAATGAGTTTGACAATTTATTCTTACTTTTAAATTTTCTATCATATGTAATTTTCTTATTTAGTTTTGGATAAATAGATTCTTTAATTCGAGTCAAGTCACATCACCGTGAAAGATTAAATACCCAAAACTCAAAAGAAATGAGTTTGACAATTTATTCTTACTTTTAAATTTTCTATCATATGTAATTTTCTTATTTAGTTTTGGATAAATAGATTCTTTAATTCGAGTCAAGTCACATCACCGTGAAAGATTAAATACCCAAAACTCAAAAGAAATGAGTTTGACAATTTATTCTTACTTTTAAATTTTCTATCATATGTAATTTTCTTATTTAGTTTTGGATAAATAGATTCTTTAATTCGAGTCAAGTCACATCACCGTGAAAGATTAAATACCCAAAACTCAAAAGAAATGAGTTTGACAATTTATTCTTACTTTTAAATTTTCTATCATATGTAATTTTCTTATTTAGTTTTGGATAAATAGATTCTTTAATTCGAGTCAAGTCACATCACCGTGAAAGATTAAATACCCAAAACTCAAAAGAAATGAGTTTGACAATTTATTCTTACTTTTAAATTTTCTATCATATGTAATTTTCTTATTTAGTTTTGGATAAATAGATTCTTTAATTCGAGTCAAGTCACATCACCGTGAAAGATTAAATACCCAAAACTCAAAAGAAATGAGTTTGACAATTTATTCTTACTTTTAAATTTTCTATCAAATGTAATTTTCTTATTTAGTTTTGGATAAATAGATTCTATAATTCGAGTCAAGTCACATCACCGTGAAAGATTAAATACCCAAAACTCAAAAGAAATGAGTTTGACAATTTATTCTTACTTTTAAATTTTCTATCATATGTAATTTTCTTATTTAGTTTTGGATAAATAGATTCTTTAATTCGAGTCAAGTCACATCACCGTGAAAGATTAAATACCCAAAACTCAAAAGAAATGAGTTTGACAATTTATTCTTACTTTTAAATTTTCTATCATATGTAATTTTCTTATTTAGTTTTGGATAAATAGATTCTTTAATTCGAGTCAAGTCACATCACCGTGAAAGATTAAATACCCAAAACTCAAAAGAAATGAGTTTGACAATTTATTCTTACTTTTAAATTTTCTATCATATGTAATAATTTTTTTTTTTTTTTTTTTTTTTTTATTTTTTTTTTTTTTTTTTTAATTAAGTTTTGGTTAAGTAGATACTTTAATTCGAGTCAAGTCGAATCACCATGAAAGATTAAATTAACAAAACTCACAAGAAATGAGTTTGACAATTTATTCTTACTTTTAAATTTTCTATCATATGTAATTTTCTTATTTAGTATTGGATAAATAGATTCTTTAATTCGAGTCAAGTCACATCACCGTGAAAGATTAAATACCCAAAACTCAAAAGAAATGAGTTTGACAATTTATTCTTACTTTTAAATTTTCTATCATATGTAATTTTCTTATTTAGTTTTGGATAAATAGATTCTTTAATTCGAGTCAAGTCACATCACCGTGAAAGATTAAATACCCAAAACTCAAAAGAAATGAGTTTGACAATTTATTCTTACTTTTAAATTTTCTATCATATGTAATTTTCTTATTTAGTTTTGGATAAATAGATTCTTTAATTCGAGTCAAGTCACATCACCGTGAAAGATTAAATACCCAAAACTCAAAAGAAATGAGTTTGACAATGTATTCTTACTTTTAAATTTTCTATCATATGTAATGTTCTTATTTAGTTTTGGATAAATAGATTCTTTAATTCGAGTCAAGTCACATCACCGTGAAAGATTAAATACCCAAAACTCAAAAGAAATGAGTTTGACAATTTATTCTTACTTTTAAATTTTCTATCATATGTAATTTTCTTATTTAGTTTTGGATAAATAGATTCTTTAATTCGAGTCAAGTCACATCACCGTGAAAGATTAAATACCCAAAACTCAAAAGAAATGAGTTTGACAATTTATTCTTACTTTTAAATTTTCTATCATATGTAATTTTCTTATTTAGTTTTGGATAAATAGATTCTTTAATTCGAGTCAAGTCACATCACCGTGAAAGATTAAATACCCAAAACTCAAAAGAAATGAGTTTGACAATTTATTCTTACTTTTAAATTTTCTATCATATGTAATTTTCTTATTTAGTTTTGGATAAATAGATTCTTTAATTCGAGTCAAGTCACATCACCGTGAAAGATTAAATACCCAAAACTCAAAAGAAATGAGTTTGACAATTTATTCTTACTTTTAAATTTTCTATCATATGTAATTTTCTTATTTAGTTTTGGATAAATAGATTCTTTAATTCGAGTCAAGTCACATCACCGTGAAAGATTAAATACCCAAAACTCAAAAGAAATGAGTTTGACAATTTATTCTTACTTTTAAATTTTCTATCATATGTAATTTTCTTATTTAGTTTTGGATAAATAGATTCTTTAATTCGAGTCAAGTCACATCACCGTGAAAGATTAAATACCCAAAACTCAAAAGAAATGAGTTTGACAATTTATTCTTACTTTTAAATTTTCTATCATATGTAATTTTCTTATTTAGTTTTGGATAAATAGATTCTTTAATTCGAGTCAAGTCACATCACCGTGAAAGATTAAATACCCAAAACTCAAAAGAAATGAGTTTGACAATTTATTCTTACTTTTAAATTTTCTATCAAATGTAATTTTCTTATTTAGTTTTGGATAAATAGATTCTATAATTCGAGTCAAGTCACATCACCGTGAAAGATTAAATACCCAAAACTCAAAAGAAATGAGTTTGACAATTTATTCTTACTTTTAAATTTT
Organism: Pollenia labialis; assembly: GCA_949318255.1. Taxonomy (NCBI): domain Eukaryota; kingdom Metazoa; phylum Arthropoda; class Insecta; order Diptera; family Polleniidae; genus Pollenia; species Pollenia labialis. Next base: position 19,440 of record CASGGT010000072.1, on the reverse strand, counting down.
CTATCATATGTAATTTTCTTATTTAGTTTTGGATAAATAGATTCTTTAATTCGAGTCAAGTCACATCACCGTGAAAGATTAAATACCCAAAACTCAAAAGAAATGAGTTTGACAATTTATTCTTACTTTTAAATTTTCTATCATATGTAATTTTCTTATTTAGTTTTGGATAAATAGATTCTTTAATTCGAGTCAAGTCACATCACCGTGAAAGATTAAATACCCAAAACTCAAAAGAAATGAGTTTGACAATTTATTCTTACTTTTAAATTTTCTATCATATGTAATTTTCTTATTTAGTTTTGGATAAATAGTATCTTTAATTCGAGTCAAGTCACATCACCGTGAAAGATTAAATACCCAAAACTCAAAAGAAATGAGTTTGACAATTTATTCTTACTTTTAAATTTTCTATCATATGTAATTTTCTTATTTAGTTTTGGATAAATAGATTCTTTAATTCGAGTCAAGTCACATCACCGTGAAAGATTAAATACCCAAAACTCAAAAGAAATGAGTTTGACAATTTATTCTTACTTTTAAATTTTCTATCATATGTAATTTTCTTATTTAGTTTTGGATAAATAGATTCTTTAATTCGAGTCAAGTCACATCACCGTGAAAGATTAAATACCCAAAACTCAAAAGAAATGAGTTTGACAATTTATTCTTACTTTTAAATTTTCTATCATATGTAATTTTCTTATTTAGTTTTGGATAAATAGATTCTTTAATTCGAGTCAAGTCACATCACCGTGAAAGATTAAATACCCAAAACTCAAAAGAAATGAGTTTGACAATTTATTCGTACTTTTAAATTTTCTATCAAATGTAATTTTCTTATTTAGTTTTGGATAAATAGATTCTATAATTCGAGTCAAGTCACATCACCGTGAAAGATTAAATACCCAAAACTCAAAAGAAATGAGTTTGACAATTTATTCTTACTTTTAAATTTTCTATCATATGTAATTTTCTTATTTAGTTTTGGATAAATAGATTCTTTAATTCGAGTCAAGTCACATCACCGTGAAAGATTAAATACCCAAAACTCAAAAGAAATGAGTTTGACAATTTATTCTTACTTTTAAATTTTCTATCATATGTAATTTTCTTATTTAGTTTTGGATAAATAGATTCTTTAATTCGAGTCAAGTCACATCACCGTGAAAGATTAAATACCCAAAACTCAAAAGAAATGAGTTTGACAATTTATTCTTACTTTTAAATTTTCTATCATATGTAATTTTCTTATTTAGTTTTGGATAAATAGATTCTTTAATTCGAGTCAAGTCACATCACCGTGAAAGATTAAATACCCAAAACTCAAAAGAAATGAGTTTGACAATTTATTCTTACTTTTAAATTTTCTATCATATGTAATTTTCTTATTTAGTTTTGGATAAATAGATTCTTTAATTCGAGTCAAGTCACATCACCGTGAAAGATTAAATACCCAAAACTCAAAAGAAATGAGTTTGACAATTTATTCTTACTTTTAAATTTTCTATCATATGTAATTTTCTTATTTAGTTTTGGATAAATAGATTCTTTAATTCGAGTCAAGTCACATCACCGTGAAAGATTAAATACCCAAAACTCAAAAGAAATGAGTTTGACAATTTATTCTTACTTTTAAATTTTCTATCATATGTAATTTTCTTATTTAGTTTTGGATAAATAGATTCTTTAATTCGAGTCAAGTCACATCACCGTGAAAGATTAAATACCCAAAACTCAAAAGAAATGAGTTTGACAATTTATTCTTACTTTTAAATTTTCTATCATATGTAATTTTCTTATTTAGTTTTGGATAAATAGATTCTTTAATTCGAGTCAAGTCACATCACCGTGAAAGATTAAATACCCAAAACTCAAAAGAAATGAGTTTGACAATTTATTCTTACTTTTAAATTTTCTATCATATGTAATTTTCTTATTTAGTTTTGGATAAATAGATTCTTTAATTCGAGTCAAGTCACATCACCGTGAAAGATTAAATACCCAAAACTCAAAAGAAATGAGTTTGACAATTTATTCTTACTTTTAAATTTTCTATCATATGTAATTTTCTTATTTAGTTTTGGATAAATAGATTCTTTAATTCGAGTCAAGTCACATCACCGTGAAAGATTAAATACCCAAAACTCAAAAGAAATGAGTTTGACAATTTATTCTTACTTTTAAATTTTCTATCATATGTAATTTTCTTATTTAGTTTTGGATAAATAGTATCTTTAATTCGAGTCAAGTCACATCACCGTGAAAGATTAAATACCCAAAACTCAAAAGAAATGAGTTTGACAATTTATTCTTACTTTTAAATTTTCTATCATATGTAATTTTCTTATTTAGTTTTGGATAAATAGATTCTTTAATTCGAGTCAAGTCACATCACCGTGAAAGATTAAATACCCAAAACTCAAAAGAAATGAGTTTGACAATTTATTCTTACTTTTAAATTTTCTATCATATGTAATTTTCTTATTTAGTTTTGGATAAATAGATTCTTTAATTCGAGTCAAGTCACATCACCGTGAAAGATTAAATACCCAAAACTCAAAAGAAATGAGTTTGACAATTTATTCTTACTTTTAAATTTTCTATCATATGTAATTTTCTTATTTAGTTTTGGATAAATAGATTCTTTAATTCGAGTCAAGTCACATCACCGTGAAAGATTAAATACCCAAAACTCAAAAGAAATGAGTTTGACAATTTATTCTTACTTTTAAATTTTCTATCATATGTAATTTTCTTATTTAGTTTTGGATAAATAGATTCTTTAATTCGAGTCAAGTCACATCACCGTGAAAGATTAAATACCCAAAACTCAAAAGAAATGAGTTTGACAATTTATTCTTACTTTTAAATTTTCTATCATATGTAATTTTCTTATTTAGTTTTGGATAAATAGATTCTTTAATTCGAGTCAAGTCACATCACCGTGAAAGATTAAATACCCAAAACTCAAAAGAAATGAGTTTGACAATTTATTCTTACTTTTAAATTTTCTATCATATGTAATTTTCTTATTTAGTTTTGGATAAATAGATTCTTTAATTCGAGTCAAGTCACATCACCGTGAAAGATTAAATACCCAAAACTCAAAAGAAATGAGTTTGACAATTTATTCTTACTTTTAAATTTTCTATCATATGTAATTTTCTTATTTAGTTTTGGATAAATAGATTCTTTAATTCGAGTCAAGTCACATCACCGTGAAAGATTAAATACCCAAAACTCAAAAGAAATGAGTTTGACAATTTATTCTTACTTTTAAATTTTCTATCAAATGTAATTTTCTTATTTAGTTTTGGATAAATAGATTCTATAATTCGAGTCAAGTCACATCACCGTGAAAGATTAAATACCCAAAACTCAAAAGAAATGAGTTTGACAATTTATTCTTACTTTTAAATTTTCTATCATATGTAATTTTCTTATTTAGTTTTGGATAAATAGATTCTTTAATTCGAGTCAAGTCACATCACCGTGAAAGATTAAATACCCAAAACTCAAAAGAAATGAGTTTGACAATTTATTCTTACTTTTAAATTTTCTATCATATGTAATTTTCTTATTTAGTTTTGGATAAATAGATTCTTTAATTCGAGTCAAGTCACATCACCGTGAAAGATTAAATACCCAAAACTCAAAAGAAATGAGTTTGACAATTTATTCTTACTTTTAAATTTTCTATCATATGTAATAATTTTTTTTTTTTTTTTTTTTTTTTTATTTTTTTTTTTTTTTTTTTAATTAAGTTTTGGTTAAGTAGATACTTTAATTCGAGTCAAGTCGAATCACCATGAAATATTAAATTAACAAAACTCACAAGAAATGAGTTTGACAATTTATTCTTACTTTTAAATTTTCTATCATATGTAATTTTCTTATTTAGTATTGGATAAATAGATTCTTTAATTCGAGTCAAGTCACATCACCGTGAAAGATTAAATACCCAAAACTCAAAAGAAATGAGTTTGACAATTTATTCTTACTTTTAAATTTTCTATCATATGTAATTTTCTTATTTAGTTTTGGATAAATAGATTCTTTAATTCGAGTCAAGTCACATCACCGTGAAAGATTAAATACCCAAAACTCAAAAGAAATGAGTTTGACAATTTATTCTTACTTTTAAATTTTCTATCATATGTAATAATTTTTTTTTTTTTTTTTTTTTTTTTTTTAATTAAGTTTTGGTTAAGTAGATACTTTAATTCGAGTCAAGTCGAATCACCATGAAAGATTAAATTAACAAAACTCACAAGAAATGAGTTTGACAATTTATTCTTACTTTTAAATTTTCTATCATATGTAATTTTCTTATTTAGTTTTGGATAAATAGATTCTTTAATTCGAGTCAAGTCACATCACCGTGAAAGATTTAGTTTTGGATAAATAGATTCTTTAATTCGAGTCAAGTCACATCACCGTGAAAGATTAAATACCCAAAACTCAAAAGAAATGAGTTTGACAATTTATTCTTACTTTTAAATTTTCTATCATATGTAATTTTCTTATTTAGTTTTGGATAAATAGATTCTTTAATTCGAGTCAAGTCACATCACCGTGAAAGATTAAATACCCAAAACTCAAAAGAAATGAGTTTGACAATTTATTCTTACTTTTAAATTTTCTATCATATGTAATTTTCTTATTTAGTTTTGGATAAATAGATTCTTTCTTTAATTCGAGTCAAGTCACATCACCGTGAAAGATTAAATACCCAAAACTCAAAAGAAATGAGTTTGACAATTTATTCTTACTTTTAAATTTTCTATCATATGTAATTTTCTTATTTAGTTTTGGATAAATAGATTCTTTAATTCGAGTCAAGTCACATCACCGTGAAAGATTAAATACCCAAAACTCAAAAGAAATGAGTTTGACAATTTATTCTTACTTTTAAATTTTCTATCATATGTAATTTTCTTATTTAGTTTTGGATAAATAGATTCTTTAATTCGAGTCAAGTCACATCACCGTGAAAGATTAAATACCCAAAACTCAAAAGAAATGAGTTTGACAATTTATTCTTACTTTTAAATTTTCTATCATATGTAATTTTCTTATTTAGTTTTGGATAAATAGATTCTTTAATTCGAGTCAAGTCACATCACCGTGAAAGATTAAATACCCAAAGCTCAAAAGAAATGAGTTTGACAATTTATTCTTACTTTTAAATTTTCTATCATATGTAATTTTCTTATTTAGTTTTGGATAAATAGATTCTTTAATTCGAGTCAAGTCACATCACCGTGAAAGATTAAATACCCAAAACTCAAAAGAAATGAGTTTGACAATTTATTCTTACTTTTAAATTTTCTATCATATGTAATTTTCTTATTTAGTTTTGGATAAATAGACTCTTTAATTCGAGTCAAGTCACATCACCGTGAAAGATTAAATACCCAAAACTCAAAAGAAATGAGTTTGACAATTTATTCTTACTTTTAAATTTTCTATCATATGTAATTTTCTTATTTAGTTTTGGATAAATAGATTCTTTAATTCGAGTCAAGTCACATCACCGTGAAAGATTAAATACCCAAAACTCAAAAGAAATGAGTTTGACAATTTATTCTTACTTTTAAATTTTCTATCATATGTAATTTTCTTATTTAGTTTTGGATAAATAGATTCTTTAATTCGAGTCAAGTCACATCACCGTGAAAGATTAAATACCCAAAACTCAAAAGAAATGAGTTTGACAATTTATTCTTACTTTTAAATTTTCTATCATATGTAATTTTCTTATTTAGTTTTGGATAAATAGATTCTTTAATTCGAGTCAAGTCACATCACCGTGAAAGATTAAATACCCAAAACTCAAAAGAAATGAGTTTGACAATTTATTCTTACTTTTAAATTTTCTATCATATGTAATTTTCTTATTTAGTTTTGGATAAATAGATTCTTTAATTCGAGTCAAGTCACATCACCGTGAAAGATTAAATACCCAAAACTCAAAAGAAATGAGTTTGACAATTTATTCTTACTTTTAAATTTTCTATCAAATGTAATTTTCTTATTTAGTTTTGGATAAATAGATTCTATAATTCGAGTCAAGTCACATCACCGTGAAAGATTAAATACCCAAAACTAAAAAGAAATGAGTTTGACAATTTATTCTTACTTTTAAATTTTCTATCATATGTAATAATTTTTTTTTTTTTTTTTTTTTTTTTTTTTTTAATTAAGTTTTGGTTAAGTAGATACTTTAATTCGAGTCAAGTCGAATCACCATGAAAGATTAAATTAACAAAACTCACAAGAAATGAGTTTGACAATTTATTCTTACTTTTAAATTTTCTATCATATGTAATTTTCTTATTTAGTTTTGGATAAATAGATTCTTTAATTCGAGTCAAGTCACATCACCGTGAAAGATTAAATACCCAAAACTCAAAAGAAATGAGTTTGACAATTTATTCTTACTTTTAAATTTTCTATCATATGTAATTTTCTTATTTAGTTTTGGATAAATAGATTCTTTAATTCGAGTCAAGTCACATCACCGTGAAAGATTAAATACCCAAAACTCAAAAGAAATGAGTTTGACAATTTATTCTTACTCTTAAATTTTCTATCATATGTAATTTTCTTATTTAGTTTTGGATAAATAGATTCTTTAATTCGAGTCAAGTCACATCACCGTGAAAGATTAAATACCCAAAACTCAAAAGAAATGAGTTTGACAATTTATTCTTACTTTTAAATTTTCTATCATATGTAATTTTCTTATTTAGTTTTGGATAAATAGATTCTTTAATTCGAGTCAAGTCACATCACCGTGAAAGATTAAATACCCAAAACTCAAAAGAAATGAGTTTGACAATTTATTCTTACTTTTAAATTTTCTATCATATGTAATTTTCTTATTTAGTTTTGGATAAATAGATTCTTTAATTCGAGTCAAGTCACATCACCGTGAAAGATTAAATACCCAAAACTCAAAAGAAATGAGTTTGACAATTTATTCTTACTTTTAAATTTTCTATCATATGTAATTTTCTTATTTAGTTTTGGATAAATAGATTCTTTAATTCGAGTCAAGTCACATCACCGTGAAAGATTAAATACCCAAAACTCAAAAGAAATGAGTTTGACAATTTATTCTTACTTTTAAATTTTCTATCATATGTAATTTTCTTATTTAGTTTTGGATAAATAGATTCTTTAATTCGAGTCAAGTCACATCACCGTGAAAGATTAAATACCCAAAACTCAAAAGAAATGAGTTTGACAATTTATTCTTACTTTTAAATTTTCTATCATATGTAATTTTCTTATTTAGTTTTGGATAAATAGATTCTTTAATTCGAGTCAAGTCACATCACCGTGAAAGATTAAATACCCAAAACTCAAAAGAAATGAGTTTGACAATTTATTCTTACTTTTAAATTTTCTATCATATGTAATTTTCTTATTTAGTTTTGGATAAATAGATTCTTTAATTCGAGTCAAGTCACATCACCGTGAAAGATTAAATACCCAAAACTCAAAAGAAATGAGTTTGACAATTTATTCTTACTTTTAAATTTTCTATCATATGTAATTTTCTTATTTAGTTTTGGATAAATAGATTCTTTAATTCGAGTCAAGTCACATCACCGTGAAAGATTAAATACCCAAAACTCAAAAGAAATGAGTTTGACAATTTATTCTTACTTTTAAATTTTCTATCATATGTAATTTTCTTATTTAGTTTTGGATAAATAGATTCTTTAATTCGAGTCAAGTCACATCACCGTGAAAGATTAAATACCCAAAACTCAAAAGAAATGAGTTTGACAATTTATTCTTACTTTTAAATTTTCTATCATATGTAATTTTCTTATTTAGTTTTGGATAAATAGATTCTTTAATTCGAGTCAAGTCACATCACCGTGAAAGATTAAATACCCAAAACTCAAAAGAAATGAGTTTGACAATTTATTCTTACTTTTAAATTTTCTATCATATGTAATTTTCTTATTTAGTTTTGGATAAATAGATTCTTTAATTCGAGTCAAGTCACATCACCGTGAAAGATTAAATACCCAAAACTCAAAAGAAATGAGTTTGACAATTTATTCTTACTTTTAAATTTTCTATCAAATGTAATTTTCTTATTTAGTTTTGGATAAATAGATTCTATAATTCGAGTCAAGTCACATCACCGTGAAAGATTAAATACCCAAAACTCAAAAGAAATGAGTTTGACAATTTATTCTTACTTTTAAATTTTCTATCATATGTAATTTTCTTATTTAGTTTTGGATAAATAGATTCTTTAATTCGAGTCAAGTCACATCACCGTGAAAGATTAAATACCCAAAACTCAAAAGAAATGAGTTTGACAATTTATTCTTACTTTTAAATTTTCTATCATATGTAATTTTCTTATTTAGTTTTGGATAAATAGATTCTTTAATTCGAGTCAAGTCACATCACCGTGAAAGATTAAATACCCAAAACTCAAAAGAAATGAGTTTGACAATTTATTCTTACTTTTAAATTTTCTATCATATGTAATTTTCTTATTTAGTTTTGGATAAATAGATTCTTTAATTCGAGTCAAGTCACATAACCGTGAAAGATTAAATACCCAAAACTCAAAAGAAATGAGTTTGACAATTTATTCTTACTTTTAAATTTTCTATCATATGTTATTTTCTTATTTAGTTTTGGATAAATAGATTCTTTAATTCGAGTCAAGTCACATCACCGTGAAAGATTAAATACCCAAAACTCAAAAGAAATGAGTTTGACAATTTATTCTTACTTTTAAATTTTCTATCATATGTAATTTTCTTATTTAGTTTTGGATAAATAGATTCTTTAATTCGAGTCAAGTCACATCACCGTGAAAGATTAAATACCCAAAACTCAAAAGAAATGAGTTTGACAATTTATTCTTACTTTTAAATTTTCTATCATATGTAATAATTTTTTTTTTTTTTTTTTTTTTTTTTTTTTTTTTATTTTTTTTTTTTTTTTTTTTTTTTAATTAAGTTTTGGTTAAGTAGATACTTTAATTCGAGTCAAGTCGAATCACCATGAAAGATTAAATTAGCAAAACTCACAAGAAATGAGTTTGACAATTTATTCTTACTTTTAAATTTTCTATCATATGTAATTTTCTTATTTAGTTTTGGATAAATAGATTCTTTAATTCGAGTCAAGTCACATCACCGTGAAAGATTAAATACCCAAAACTCAAAAGAAATGAGTTTGACAATTTATTCTTACTTTTAAATTTTCTATCATATGTAATTTTCTTATTTAGTTTTGGATAAATAGATTCTTTAATTCGAGTCAAGTCACATCACCGTGAAAGATTAAATACCCAAAACTCAAAAGAAATGAGTTTGACAATTTATTCTTACTTTTAAATTTTCTATCATATGTAATTTTCTTATTTAGTTTTGGATAAATAGATTCTTTAATTCGAGTCAAGTCACATCACCGTGAAAGATTAAATACCCAAAACTCAAAAGAAATGAGTTTGACAATTTATTCTTACTTTTAAATTTTCTATCATATGTAATTTTCTTATTTAGTTTTGGATAAATAGATTCTATAATTCGAGTCAAGTCACATCACCGTGAAAGATTAAATACCCAAAACTCAAAAGAAATGAGTTTGACAATTTATTCTTACTTTTAAATTTTCTATCATATGTAATTTTCTTATTTAGTTTTGGATAAATAGATTCTTTAATTCGAGTCAAGTCACATCACCGTGAAAGATTAAATACCCAAAACTCAAAAGAAATGAGTTTGACAATTTATTCTTACTTTTAAATTTTCTATCATATGTAATTTTCTTATTTAGTTTTGGATAAATAGATTCTTTAATTCGAGTCAAGTCACATCACCGTGAAAGATTAAATACCCAAAACTCAAAAGAAATGAGTTTGACAATTTATTCTTACTTTTAAATTTTCTATCATATGTAATTTTCTTATTTAGTTTTGGATAAATAGATTCTATAATTCGAGTCAAGTCACATCACCGTGAAAGATTAAATACCCAAAACTCAAAAGAAATGAGTTTGACAATTAATTCTTACTTTTAAATTTTCTATCATATGTAATTTTCTTATTTAGTTTTGGATAAATAGATTCTTTAATTCGAGTCAAGTCACATCACCGTGAAAGATTAAATACCCAAAACTCAAAAGAAATGAGTTTGACAATTTATTCTTACTTTTAAATTTTCTATCATATGTAATTTTCTTATTTAGTTTTGGATAAATAGATTCTTTAATTCGAGTCAAGTCACATCACCGTGAAAGATTAAATACCCAAAACTCAAAAGAAATGAGTTTGACAATTTATTCTTACTTTTAAATTTCCTATCATATGTAATTTTCTTATTTAGTTTTGGATAAATAGATTCTATAATTCGAGTCAAGTCACATCACCGTGAAAGATTAAATACCCAAAACTCAAAAGAAATGAGTTTGACAATTTATTCTTACTTTTAAATTTTCTATCATATGTAATTTTCTTATTTAGTTTTGGATAAATAGATTCTATAATTCGAGTCGAGTCACATCACCGTGAAAGATTAAATACCCAAAACTCAAAAGAAATGAGTTTGACAATTTATTCTTACTTTTAAATTTTCTATCATATGTAATATTCTTATTTAGTTTTGGATAAATAGATTCTTTAATTCGAGTCAAGTCACATCACCGTGAAAGATTAAATACCCAAAACTCAAAAGAAATGAGTTTGACAATTTATTCTTACTTTTAAATTTTCTATCATATGTAATAATTTTTTTTTTTTTTTTTTTTTTAATTAAGTTTTGGTTAAGTATGTAATATGTAATATTTTTTTTTTTTTTTTTTTTTTTTTTTTTAATTAAGTTTTGGTTAAGTAGATACTTTAATTCGAGTCAAGTCGAATCACCATGAAAGATTAAATTAACAAAACTCACAAGAAATGAGTTTGACAATTTATTCTTACTTTTAAATTTTCTATCATATGTAATTTTCTTATTTAGTTTTGGATAAATAGATTCTTTAATTCGAGTCAAGTCACATCACCGTGAAAGATTAAATACCCAAAACTCAAAAGAAATGAGTTTGACAATTTATTCTTACTTTTAAATTTTCTATCATATGTCACATCACCGTGAAAGATTAAATACCCAAAACTCAAAAGAAATGAGTTTGACAATTTATTCTTACTTTTAAATTTTCTATCAAATGTAATTTTCTTATTTAGTTTTGGATAAATAGATTCTATAATTCGAGTCAAGTCACATCACCGTGAAAGATTAAATACCCAAAACTCAAAAGAAATGAGTTTGACAATTTATTCTTACTTTTAAATTTTCTATCATATGTAATTTTCTTATTTAGTTTTGGATAAATAGATTCTTTAATTCGAGTCAAGTCACATCACCGTGAAAGATTAAATACCCAAAACTCAAAAGAAATGAGTTTGACAATTTATTCTTACTTTTAAATTTTCTATCATATGTAATTTTCTTATTTAGTTTTGGATAAATAGATTCTTTAATTCGAGTCAAGTCACATCACCGTGAAAGATTAAATACCCAAAACTCAAAAGAAATGAGTTTGACAATTTATTCTTACTTTTCAATTTTCTATCATATGTAATTTTCTTATTTAGTTTTGGATAAATAGATTCTTTAATTCGAGTCAAGTCACATCACCGTGAAAGATTAAATACCCAAAACTCAAAAGAAATGAGTTTGACAATTTATTCTTACTTTTAAATTTTCTATCATATGTAATAATTTTTTTTTTTTTTTTTATATTTTTTTTTTTTTTTTTTTTTTTTTTAATTAAGTTTTGGTTAAGTAGATACTTTAATTCGAGTCAAGTCGAATCACCATGAAAGATTAAATTAACAAAACTCACAAGAAATGAGTTTGACAATTTATTCTTACTTTTTAATTTTCTATCATATGTAATTTTCTTATTTAGTTTTGGATAAATAGATTCTTTAATTCGAGTCAAGTCACATCACCGTGAAAGATTAAATACCCAAAACTCAAAAGAAATGAGTTTGACAATTTATTCTTACTTTTAAATTTTCTATCATATGTAATTTTCTTATTTAGTTTTGGATAAATAGATTCTTTAATTCGAGTCAAGTCACATCACCGTGAAAGATTAAATACCCAAAACTCAAAAGAAATGAGTTTGACAATTTATTCTTACTTTTAAATTTTCTATCATATGTAATTTTCTTATTTAGTTTTGGATAAATAGATTCTTTAATTCGAGTCAAGTCACATCACCGTGAAAGATTAAATACCCAAAACTCAAAAGAAATGAGTTTGACAATTTATTCTTACTTTTACATTTTCTATCATATGTAATTTTCTTATTTAGTTTTGGATAAATAGATTCTTTAATTCGAGTCAAGTCACATCACCGTGAAAGATTAAATACCCAAAATTCAAAAGAAATGAGTTTGACAATTTATTCTTACTTTTAAATTTTCTATCATATGTAATTTTCTTATTTAGTTTTGGATAAATAGATTCTTTAATTCGAGTCAAGTCACATCACCGTGAAAGATTAAATACCCAAAACTCAAAAGAAATGAGTTTGACAATTTATTCTTACTTTTAAATTTTCTATCATATGTAATTTTCTTATTTAGTTTTGGATAAATAGATTCTTTAATTCGAGTCAAGTCACATCACCGTGAAAGATTAAATACCCAAAACTCAAAAGAAATGAGTTTGACAATTTATTCTTACTTTTCAATTTTCTATCATATGTAATTTTCTTATTTAGTTTTGGATAAATAGATTCTTTAATTCGAGTCAAGTCACATCACCGTGAAAGATTAAATACCCAAAACTCAAAAGAAATGAGTTTGACAATTTATTCTTACTTTTAAATTTTCTATCATATGTAATAATTTTTTTTTTTTTTTTTATATTTTTTTTTTTTTTTTTTTTTTTTTTAATTAAGTTTTGGTTAAGTAGATACTTTAATTCGAGTCAAGTCGAATCACCATGAAAGATTAAATTAACAAAACTCACAAGAAATGAGTTTGACAATTTATTCTTACTTTTAAATTTTCTATCATATGTAATTTTCTTATTTAGTTTTGGATAAATAGATTCTTTAATTCGAGTCAAGTCACATCACCGTGAAAGATTAAATACCCAAAACTCAAAAGAAATGAGTTTGACAATTTATTCTTACTTTTAAATTTTCTATCATATGTAATTTTCTTATTTAGTTTTGGATAAATAGATTCTTTAATTCGAGTCAAGTCACATCACCGTGAAAGATTAAATACCCAAAACTCAAAAGAAATGAGTTTGACAATTTATTCTTACTTTTAAATTTTCTATCATATGTAATTTTCTTATTTAGTTTTGGATAAATAGATTCTTTAATTCGAGTCAAGTCACATCACCGTGAAAGATTAAATACCCAAAACTCAAAAGAAATGAGTTTGACAATTTATTCTTACTTTTAAATTTTCTATCATATGTAATTTTCATATTTAGTTTTGGATAAATAGATTCTTTAATTCGAGTCAAGTCACATCACCGTGAAAGATTAAATACCCAAAACTCAAAAGAAATGAGTTTGACAATTTATTCTTACTTTTAAATTTTCTATCATATGTAATTTTCTTATTTAGTTTTGGATAAATAGATTCTTTAATTCGAGTCAAGTCACATCACCGTGAAAGATTAAATACCCAAAACTCAAAAGAAATGAGTTTGACAATTTATTCTTACTTTTAAATTTTCTATCATATGTAATTTTCTTATTTAGTTTTGGATAAATAGATTCTTTAATTCGAGTCAAGTCACATCACCGTGAAAGATTAAATACCCAAAACTCAAAAGAAATGAGTTTGACAATTTATTCTTACTTTTAAATTTTCTATCATATGTAATTTTCTTATTTAGTTTTGGATAAATAGATTCTTTAATTCGAGTCAAGTCACATCACCGTGAAAGATTAAATACCCAAAACTCAAAAGAAATGAGTTTGACAATTTATTCTTACTTTTAAATTTTCTATCATATGTAATTTTCTTATTTAGTTTTGGATAAATAGATTCTTTAATTCGAGTCAAGTCACATCACCGTGAAAGATTAAATACCCAAAACTCAAAAGAAATGAGTTTGACAATTTATTCTTACTTTTAAAATTTTCTATCATATGTAATTTTCTTATTTAGTTTTGGATAAATAGATTCTTTAATTCGAGTCAAGTCACATCACCGTGAAAGATTAAATACCCAAAACTCAAAAGAAATGAGTTTGACAATTTATTCTTACTTTTAAATTTTCTATCATATGTAATTTTCTTATTTAGTTTTGGATAAATAGATTCTTTAATTCGAGTCAAGTCACATCACCGTGAAAGACTAAATACCCAAAACTCAAAAGAAATGAGTTTGACAATTTATTCTTACTTTTAAATT
>CASGGT010000071.1:0-42434 GCA_949318255.1 Pollenia labialis | reverse complement strand
TACATATATTTAAGTTTTTTATACTCGTTGCCATATGGCAACGGCAGGCAGTATATGTGAATAAACAGGTAGTCAATTTTTTTGAAAAATGTTTAAAATTTTACAGAAAAATAACATTATCTGAAGCCTTAGACTTCCTGGAACAGCTTGATAGCGAAACCGAAGATGAAGTTACAAAGATTTTTATTGAACCACCTGAAAATGATGGCTATATAAGCGGTGAAGATGACGCTACAGAAGAAGAAGGCGGTATCCCAAATGACGATTGTCCTTCTCAGCTGAAATCGAATTGCGAAATAGTTTTTAAAGGTGGACAGCGATTAGGTTCTAATGAGGACATTGGCGAAAATGACAGCAACAACAATCAAACAACATCTGAAGATGTTGTGCAGAGTTCAGTTGCAAATTCTTCGGCAAGTGTCAAACATAACTAGGACAATCCGCGAAAACCGTGTTCCTAAGGACTGTCCAATAGTCAAAAAGATATAAAGAACAAGGAAGATCGCGGCTTTTGTGACTACGCTGTTGCAAACGAAGCTAAAATAAGCATAACATGGTTGGATAATTCTGTTGTTTTGATTGCATCTACTGCGTTTAGTGCCACTCCATTTTCAAAGATCTCAAGATACTCGAGAGAAGAAAAAAAAGTAAGTATTCAAAGACCATGCGCTGCAGCGGAATACAGCAAGTATATGGGTGAAGTTGATGGACTAGATCAAAATGTCAATTGCTATCGCATTGGCTACCGTGGGAAAAAATGGTGGAGCTCTATATTTGCATGGTTAATAGACGTATGTGTTCAGAATGCTTGGCAACTTCAAAGAATAGAGAAGATTTTACTCCAGCCAGCATAAATTTAAAAGGCAAATTGCCGTTTACTACTGTTAGCACTTTGGAGAACCGAGAAAGCAAAGTGGAGTGATTTCCTTACGCAAACGACTTTACGATGAAGATTCTGCAGAAGATGCTCTTCGCTATGATGGTAAAGATCATTTGGTTATACCAATAATTAAAAACGACCTTGCGCTGGAGAAACTTGCAAAACCATTGGTCGAACAACAGGTGAGATAGATCCTGGCGTTGCCATATGGCAACAGTCGTTCCTGACTCCCGCAGGACCAGGACAAAAAAAATAATTATGAGGAAATGTTCTTCTCATGAGTAAGATTGGAATTTGATAATTTTTTTTTAAATTTTTGCAATAAAGTATTCTCGGACATAACGGGTTAATAAAGAACTATTTAAATCTTTTAATTTAGAGAGTATTAATTTAAATACACCAATACATTTTCCATAAATTCTAAGGTTTTTTTTTTGAAAATGTTTAAAAAAATTTATTGATATTTTTTTGTTTCCGGGTATGTTCATTTTTACTATTAACGTCACTTAGTTTATTTTCCCAAAGCTAATTTAATTTTTGACAAGTCCAGTAATTTAAGTTCCTTAACAGCAAAGTGTAACATTTATGTATTACCCTATAGACTGTCATTTAGTTCATAACGATAATAAAATTTGGCAGGAAATATGACTGTTTCTGTGTACTTCTGTCACCTACAAATAAACGTATGAAAATACTTTAAAATTACTTGTCTTCTGTTTGTTTCAAAAAGTTGTAGATAATTTCGTTTTCCACAAACTTTATTTGTATGTTTAGTCCATATTAGTATTTGTCTTATTGTCACTTGGGAAGACATTTTGCGGTTGACACTTTTTTTTAAACAGAAGCAAAAGAAAGTGATACCAAAGGAATACATTTCTTTTTTAAAATGCTAGTAAGTTGGCACTCTTTTTAGGTTTTTTTTTTAATTTATAAAATCAAATTCTTTTTTTGGCATAAATAATATGGGAACAAATTAAATTATTGCACTCATTATGGCCGCCGAGAGGACAGTTCATTAAAGAAACTAAAACAAGTATAAATATAATGGGTGGGGGTAGTGCACTCATTTTGCAGTTTCAACTCACACTTAGTGACACGCAGTGATAGTGCAAAAATATTGCAATCATTTTGTTGATGTTAAGTGATGAATTGAAAATTTGCAGGCTCGCTAAATATAAGTCATAGTGATGTTAAAAAATTTGCACTAAAAAAAAAAGAAACAAATTGTTTGATTTAAAAAAAAGCAATCAAGAGCTTAATGCAACTTTTTTTCTTCACTCATTTGAGTGCAACTTAAATTGTTCCACTAATTTTAAAATTAAAAACTTGTTTTGTCATGATTAAAGCCAATAATTATACCGTTATTGATAAAATTTCAGTTTCTTTAATGTTCCTTACTCATGCATATCCTTAAAAGAAATCAAAAACCATGTACATAGGGAAAACATTTGCACTATCACAAAATTTTTTTAGTGGTAGTTAAAAAAAATAACAATCTTTACTTAATATGTTAAAAAAGAGTGCAAAATAATGTTTTGCACTTTTATTTAGCGAAAGTGCACTAATAATTTAAATTTATGTAGTACACTTTCCCCAACTATGATATATACTAAGTTATAGTAGATCACGCTAAATGAAATAAATCAAATAAAGCGAAAGATTGTATTCCCAAATTTCCTTAAAAGTATAGAATTCTTTAAATTCTGCTATACGTTTCACTTAGAGAGCTAATCAAAGCTGCTTTAAAACTACAAATCAGTCGAAAGGTAACTTTGTTAACCCATTTTGTACCAGCGGTTGAGATGTCGACCACAAACTTTTGCCATTTTTCATTAAATAATTTGAAATATTAGGTGTGCAATTAAAATAATTTTTATTATTAATAATTTAGTTTGGCTTGTTAGCTTTCTGATCAGGACATTTTTACCAAACCCTCCCCCTTTTAAGAACCCCTCTGGGGAGCACAAAAATATACTAAAAATAGGCCATTGCTAAACCAACTCTAACGACTGATATAAATTATATACATTAAAAAAAAATTATTGCTTTAAATAGCCAACAATTCAAATTAATCTTAGTGTACAAATTAAAATTGACTTGCTACTCCTGCTGACGATCTGTCTATTGATGAGGAACTGGTATCATATTTTGTTCGTCATAGCTGCAAGATATTTATCAGGGGGAAACCAATTCGCTTCGGATACAAATATTGGTGCCTATATTCTTTCAAAGGATATCTTTTCCAATTTTAACCATATGCTGGAGCACCGGATACCTATGATAAGCACCTGGGCAATGCTGCTAGCGTAGTTATGAGTCTAATGTCGATTTGTGAGAATCCAAGGCAACATAGCGTTCATTTCGACAATTTGTTTTACTTTGCCTTCTAAAAGAAAAAGATTTTTGTGTAAATGGCACAATCCGCGCAAACTTATTGGTAGGCGCAAGCCTGTAAATTTGCATTGGTTTGATGGAGAGATAATGTAGAGGTCACTTTAAAGCGATACGAGAGAAAACTAAAAAACGGGTCCATGTGCATCAAGTCAACCCTGTTGATGACTATAATAAGTATATGGCAGGCGTTGACTTACATGACAATATTGAAGTTAATTATCGGATTAAAATAAGAGGCACGAAGTGCTGGTGGCCACTGTAATTGCATTGCATGATTACTGACAAAAATCTACCACAAGCCCATGAGTCAAATTGATTTTAAAAAGACAATAAAAAAAAAACGCTATTGCTATCCGCCGAATCAATGAACAATTGGGGGATTCACAAGGTAGTCATAAAGTTGTAAAGTCATATGTCCTAAAATAATTACAAGAAATATATAGGACTGCTGTGGGCTACGGCTTATAATTAAGATTTCTACTGTACAGTTATAACGAATCAATAAACACAGCATTAACATATTTATTTTGAAACTGGGAATTATTTCCTTCTGAAGGTTACTTTATATTATATTCAACATTTTTTATTTTTCGAATTTATTCTATGAGCTAAATTTCAGTTATGTATTTTATAAAGCTTTTTTGTAATAGTCATATTCCTTCAATTTTTCAGAAATGACTTTATACACTATCAGACTATTATATAAAATACATAACTGAAATTTAGCTCATAGAATAAATTCGAAAAATAAAAAATGTTGCATATTTATTTTGTTTAAAATACAACAACATTTATTTTAAACAATTGTAAACAATTATTAAGGACATTATGACGATATGACTGGATAGCACACCTTGTGAATCCCCCAATTATCTTCGTCCAATGCAGAAAACGAAAGTGAAGAAGGGTTCATAAGCCGCCCATTATCACTGCCCAAAGTAAATGGTATGCACATGTCTGTATGTGTCAAGGGCTGCTATCGCCGATGAAAATATACAGGAAGCATACTGCCTCTACTTGCCCTAAATGCAATGTCAAATAACATGTGGGAAATTGCTTCAAGACTTACAACAAAAATTTAAAATAACTTGTATATTTAAAAAAATTCAAATATTTAATAAATCGTTCAATCTTTTTATTTATCTTTAGGCTTACACTCATAAAAAAACTGACCCATTCGTACTTAAATTTTAAAGCTTGTCTTTCCCTATCTATCAGTGTAGCTTTAATATTTGCTTATTTTAGGTAATCCTCTTTCATTACGAGAAAATTTCATTTTATTTCATATCACAATATATGATGTCACACAGAAAATTTGTTGCTCTTATTATCCCAGTGGTCGAAAAAAAAGTTATAGAAGTAATTTTTGGCTTTTTTCTAGCTAGCCATGAAAATTTCATTTAAATATTCAACCATTTATGTATGTAGCTTGGTACAAAATGGGTTAAATATTTAAAAAAATTGTTTTAATCGATAACATAAGACTTTTAGCATCAATTTAAATTCTAAAAATTGCAATAGCGGATCTTGTGACATTTATTTTCATTTGGGAATAATCATTACTTACTATACAAAGTTATTATTTTTGTTCACAAATACGCGAACCAGGTCTGGCTTACCGACGAATGGCGATACTGGTGCGGGCATTATGGAACCGGAATTATAAAGGGGCTTGCTTATGTGCAAACAACCTTCGATCTTTCTGGCGGATATCTACGCTATCCTTATAGCCTTCTACATATCTATCTATCATTGTTATTTATTTTGGGAAATCTTATTGAAACACAGATTTTCAAGTCTGTTGTTTTACAAAAAGCTTCCATTCTTGAATTCATTCGCTATATCTTTTCCAATAAACACTGAATTCCTGTAATGAGATCTACTAAATGAGCACTTTACCCGCTCCAGGTTATTTAAAAGGCTGCTTTTACTGTTACAGTGTGTTATAACTATATAAAAGCTTTTTGTTTTGCACTAATTAAAACACACATGGCCTTGTTTTTCTTGTCTTCATTTACAATTTTTTTATGTTCTTCTGTATAAGCCTTAAATTATCCTTTAAAACATTTTTAATGTTTTGTTTTCACTAACTGACCTCTTCGACCTAACACACACACACACCCGCATGTACACTCACCAAAACGAATTCATAAATTCAAGTGTCAAAAAGCATTTTCTTTATCTTACAATTAAAAAGACATTTTTATTTAAAAATTATATTTAACATTTAGCAATTAGCATAATGAAAAAACATCATTATGAGCAAAACAATTCCATTTACAAATTTTCAGACCTACAAAGACCTCAAAACTGTCGCGCATATTTCTTTCTATTTCTATTTAAAATAAAGCAAAATAAGAATTTTAATTATGTTTTTTTATTCCATGTCTTAATAAACTCATCTTTTCACTGGAAACATACATTTAGTTACACGGTTTCTTATCTGCCCTCAGAGTATAGTTAATTATTTATACAGTGTCCTGTCATTTTATAAAAAAACGAGCCTTGAATTTTATATTCTGAAATGTTTTTTAATTCTTCTTTCCCGTTTTGTATTTTCTGTTTTATTCTCTTCAGCTGTGGGTTTGTATTCGTGTTTATTGTCAAAGAAGTGTAAATTTGATAGAAAATTTAAGAAAAACGAAAAAAAAATACAAAAATTGTGATGCTAGTGGTAACTAAAGCATTAATTTTAAGTTTGAGCGTATAAATCGAGTGTTTTCTTGATATTCCGAGTTTTCTTTTTGTCTGTACAAAGTGTTTTGTAATTGTGAAAAATTATGTAAATTAACACGCCAAATATGAAGATGAGCACTTAATAAATTCTTAACAAAATGAAATGAATATTATGAGACAAAAGAAAATTCAATTATTTAAAATACAACGAAAATGTTGATGACGACTACGACCACCACACGCTTTTTATCGCTACAATAAGCAGACGGTTTTTTTTTTTTGGTTTGTTTCTAAAGAATTTTCTAACTAATTAAAGATGATTTGTATGGCAAAGTTAAGATAAAAAATAGATAAAGAAATATTTTTGAAAGTGTAACAGTTAGTGGGAGTATGTTTTTGGTGTGTTTTATTTTTAATGTTATGTCTGAAGTCTGAGCTGAAGTCAAACTTATAAAAGTGAGTGAAAATTTTATACAAATTTGGATTTATGTAAGTGGCTGGTATTTAAAATAAATCACTCAACACTGTTTAAAAAAAGAAAATTAAGTTATTCTCTAAGGGATAACTAAATTTTTATGGAAATAAAGAAAATGTTTTATATTTAAAAGTAATTTAATTGAGTAACTTACTTCTTGTAAATTAACAAGAGCTACTAAAGTGAATGT
This sequence comes from Pollenia labialis, assembly GCA_949318255.1. Taxonomy (NCBI): domain Eukaryota; kingdom Metazoa; phylum Arthropoda; class Insecta; order Diptera; family Polleniidae; genus Pollenia; species Pollenia labialis. The sequence goes on along the minus strand of CASGGT010000071.1, from coordinate 35,819 downwards.
ATATATTTAAGGAAAATAATAATAATAATAATCAAAACCCGAGCCCATTAAATACATTTATAATACTAAATTATTTAGAAAAAATTGTTATAAATTATTTCATACATACTAATGTATGTCCTCATTAGAACCTAATCGCTGTCCACCTTTAAAAACTATTTCGCAATTCGATTTCAGCTGAGAAGGACAATCGTCATTTGGGATACCGCCTTCTTCTTCTGTAGCGTCATCTTCACCGCTTATATAGCCATCATTTTCAGGTGGTTCAATAAAAATCTTTGTAACTTCATCTTCGGTTTCGCTATCAAGCTGTTCCAGGAAGTCTAAGGCTTCAGATAATGTTATTTTTCTGTAAAATTTTAAACATTTTTCAAAAAAATTGACTACCTGATAGTTTGTTCAAATTATTAAATATAAAAACAAGTATAAATATTTAAAGAACAAATCGTTTATATTCTACAAAATGTTGCTAAGATTTTTTTTATATGCAATTTTGGAGTTTATTTATTCACCAAAACTAGTGAGGAATGTAAGAAAAGATAAGCTCACTGCTTATTGTTGATATTTTGCTTAGGCTTTGTTATTGTTGCAAACAAAAGTTTTGAGTGTTTGTAATTTTCCTTCACTCTACAGTTTCGTTTGCATATCTAAAATTTTTAGCTTTAGGTTTCCTGATGATCTGGCATTAGCAGCTTGTGAAATGCGCATTATGACGAGTGGTGTTTAAAGCGTTATTCCACGTTTCGCAACAAAAGGTGTGCAATAAAACCTTTTTCCTTTCATTACCTGGTCCATTTAATTAATTAATTTCATGGTCTTTTCGATTTTCATTTGTACCTCTGTAACACATATAAGTAGCTTCTTCCCTTGACAGACTCTTTTTAATTGCATTTTGACGACAATTAGAGATCCTTGTTAACGGTAATCAGCAAAATTTGTAGCTCCATATTTACTTTTTTAAAAATAAATGTAGAATACTTTGTATTATTTTGCTATTAAACAATGTTGTAAGTAATGCAAACGCTTTATCTGTTTGCCCGGCAACTTAAGTATATTTAGGTAAGGTTAGGTCCAATGGGTGGCCATCGAGAGACAGCTCACTTGAGTCCTTTATTGGTCCATTTCTGATCAGCGCCAATTCTCATCCTAAGGAGTAGTTACTCAGATGGCGTCACTGCAAAGTTTAACCAGTTCATCTTCCTAATGAAGAGAAGAAGCGATATAAGTTCTATCCTGGATAGAGCCTCCAAGCAGGCAAACATTGGTTTCCCCAGGTATTTTCCTTGATGCCCCACCACCCAGGACATTGACAGAGAAAGTGAAACACAGTCTCTTCTTCCTCCACGTCTACAGTAATCATTAAATTCTAGACCTATTCTTCCAGTGGTCCCCACTCGCCAGTGCCCAGTCACAACCGACATCACTGTCCTAATCTGGTCCCTGTTAAACCTAAGTAGAGATCTAGTCCTCCGTTTATCACATCCAGACCAAAGTATCCTGGAAATCTAGCAGGTGGGCTCACAGGTCCATCGCATCTGCGCAGCTCCATAAGACTCGCGCTTGATAAGTGACTTACAATGTGTCATTGTAAGGCCAACGAATTGATCAATGAAAACGTCATCCATGCGACCACCCAGTTTGGCCAGCCCATCTGCCACCTGATTGCCTGGGAATTCTGAGTGCCTCGATATCTATATTAGCGTTGCCCTTGAATGCTTTGCAACCTCATTTAGACATCCAACATTCTACAGTTAGTCAAAATGTCATGTAAACGCCTGCTAGGAATGCTAGGGCAGCCTTATATTTATATACGTATATCTCATGAAACCTCAGCCGGTTTGCCGCCCGCATTATAGCCGAAATCTCCGCCTGCAGGACACTGCATCCATCCGACAGAGAAATGGAAACTTTCACATGCAGTTCCTCTATGAAGAAACCTCCGCCAACTCTTTCACCTTTCCTTGAACCATTATTATAAACCCCTAGGGTCGGTCCATGGAAAGTGCCCTAAAGTACATTGCCGTGCGCCACATGTGTCACGAATCCCGCGCCAAAGGAAGGCTTCGGGGTGCAATAGTACACTCCATCAGGGATAATCGAATATTTGATTATTCCGGCGAGTCAATAGTCATGAGCCAACCAGCTGTGCGCCGCTTTCAACCGTGTCGCTGAGCAAAGAGCTATCTGCCCGGCCGTTATGTGCACCGGGAGCCAGTTTAATATCGTAAACAGCACCCTCGTGGATGTAGATCGCACTGATACCGTGATCATCAACGCGACCAGTTTATGTACCTTCACAAGCATTCCCTGATATATTGGAGCAAAAATTATTTTTTTATCATTTCAGACTCTAAAATTTGTTAATTCTCCTTCTCATAATTCTTAACGAACTATCAAATAATAGTAAGTTTAAAACAAAGAACAACTTTGTTAATCCCTTTAAGTCTCTTTAAGATACAGAAAAACTTTTCTCTAGGGTGTTTAAAAGTCGTCTGCATAAATCTGATTTAGTTTTGTCTCTTCTAACAAATAGAATTAAACAAACTTTGCATGGTGAAAAAAATATACCGCAAAGCAAAGAAACCTTCTTCCACTAGGTTCAACAAGGTGGCCCAAAATTAACGAAGGGGTTTTGAATTCGTTTTAACTTTTTATTTAAGAAATAATTATAATTTTTTTTTTAATACACTATATATATGGGGAATATTTTTAGTTTAGTTATAAAAAATAATATCTCGCAAATTCGTGCTCTTTCCAACACATTTTCCATAACCTTTCGCAAAGCTCAGGTGTAATGTTATTTATTTCGTCGCGTATATGGCTTTTTAATTGCTGGATGGTTCTAGGCTTTTAATGTAGACTCTTCCTTTCAAATAACCCCAAAGAAAACAGTCTTGGGCGGTTAAATCCGGTGAACGTGGAGGCCAATTTAAATCACTTGTACGCGAAATAACTCGTTCACCAAAGATGTCCCTCAAAAGAGCCATTGTGTGCATTGCAGTGTGCACTGTGGCTCCATCTTGTTGAAACCATACTTGCGGATTATTTTCCACGGCTGGCCTTAAAACATATTACAACATTGTCCGATATCTGACACCACTGACAGAAACGGCAATCCCGTGTTCATATTCAAAAAATAAGGACTAATTATCCTTTCCGATTAAACACCGCCCTAAACCGTACACTTAGGTGGGCATAATTCTCCTGCAGTTTTGCTTATTAACAAACGAACTTAATTGGAAATGGGCTTCGTCGCTCATAATCAAATTATGTATAAAATTATGATTGATTTGAAAAAATAATGCTCAACAATTCGGACACGTTGTTTAATTGAGTAGAACTCCATTTTAAATTCCCCAAATCTTCTTTTCAAAATAACTGAAAAAAAAATTACAATAAAAAAAAGTTATAAGCAATTTAAACCCTTTTGGTAATTTTTGGCCACCCTGTATAATAAAAAAATAGCAATTTTCAAGCCAATAATAAAAGGAAAGAAAATAAAGTTAAGATACTAGATTTGCATAAGTTTACCACAATTTCTGTGCCGTTTTTTTGGTAAATATAATAAAAAACATGCAAAAAGAAATGTTTTATTAAAAATTTCTTGCAAGTTATAAAAATATGTTTTTTCGTTTTATATTTGATAAAAAAGGAAAAAATTTAACTAAAAGTACCAACAAATAACTCGTGAAGATTCTCAAAAAAGAAGCTCTATTTCTATTTCAAATCTCATGATAACTAACACGTTTTTCAAAGTTATTTGTATCCCCATACATACAAGAACATCTATGGAAATCAGTTCACCAGACCAAAAAAAAAAAACCATATTTATACCCTTCCATATAAACTTGGTATTAGGGCGTGGAATTTTGTGCATAATTCTTGGAAAATATACGCAAAAGAAATGCTTTTAAAAATTCAAAACTAACAATATTCATTGGTTTTTTATACCCTCCACCAACACTAGTGGCGAATGAGGGTATACTAAGTTTATCATTCCGTGTGAGACTTTTTTATTGTTCATCTCAGACCCCAGGGTGTTTTTTATAGAGTGACAAAAGTTTAAATCATAACAAAAAAAGAATATATTTTTTAATATCAATGAAGCGGGCTTTATTGGAAAACAAATTTTTATGATATTAATGTTTAAAATGATTTCTGCCATGTGGCCGCCACGGCTGGCGCGTAGAAGAGACTTCTGGAACACCAATTTTCAACAATTTTTCGCAGCATTTGCGGCCGTGTTTCGCTGATAACTCTTAGAATGTTGATTTCCAGGTGTTCAATTGTTTGTGGTTTATCGATGTAGACAAGTGACTTAACATAACCCCAAAGAAAATTATCCAATAGGGTTAAATCACACGATCTTTGTTCTCTCTCTTTGTTCGCTCTGTCGCAAGATTAACCCATTAAGGAGTGACCCCCGATTTCGTGGTCCGATTTTGACGAAATTTCACACAGTTGATATTATGGGCATTTATATTGACATTGCGTTTTTTTTTTTATTTTTACCTGTCAAACCTTGGCCCCTAGACTATGGGTATTTTTCTACCCACTTCGCTATTAAAAAGTTCTAAAACACAAAATTTTTTGAAAACAAAAAAAATAAAAAATGCATTTATTATTTAATAATTTATGTAAATGTTTTGTGTTTATTTTACTATGTACGAAGAAACGGTATTATTAAAAAGAAATTGGGGCTTTTCCGTTTTTTAAAACAATTTAGTGATTTTCCTGTTTTGGTTACGAGTAGAGTAACAACATATTATAAGTGAATTTAAAAGAACTAAAATTGTGTTAAAAGTAAGAGATTTTAAAATTTTGTAAGCATGATTAGACGTCGTAATTTTTTGACTGCCGCTGAGTTACTTGACTCCGAAGACATTGATGATAATATGCAAAATATTTACGATGAAAATCAATTACCTAATGAAATGGCTGGGCAGTTTGAGATAGAATACGTAAATGAGGATGACAATGTGAATCTACATGCGTTTGATGAAACTGTCGACATGGAGGATGAGCCAATGGATGCAGAAAGTGAACCTCAGGCATCTGCATTGAAGGAAAAAGATCGTGCTTCAGCGGGGATGGTATGCTGGACAAAACAATATACCTGCACGCAGAGAAAAAATATGGTTGGGCATGGTTATGGCAACCACACTGTGTTTAGTGTAACAATATATTGTTGTTGTAAACAAATAATTGTTATTTTTATTAAATATCAGCAATATTATAGTTACTGTAAACATATTAATGTTTATCGCAATTATAAATTTGAGTATTGTTGACCGAAAAATAATTATTTTTCTAACAACTAAATTATGATAACTTTCAAAACATATTATATTACTCACAGCCATAACATGATATTTAATAGCCATAACATGATAACTTTATATACATTTATCATAATAGGTTTAAGATGCAATCAAAATATCGTTACTCTAATAATATTTTGGTATCGCCATTTGTAAAATAATTTTGTATCAGTTGTGTCGTGTTTTAAATAAACGTATCGAATTATTTGTTAGTGAGTGGCTAAATAATAAAAAAATAACCATTAAAATAAACAAGAAATTAAAAAAAAATAAAGAAAATTATAAAAAAAGAAATAACAAAATAACCATTAAAATAAACAAGAAATTAAAAAAAAAATAAAGAAAAACCATTAAAAAAGGGTTGTAGTGTCACAAATTAAAATATCTTTGCTAAAAAATTTTAATAATCTTAAAGTGGTGGAAAAATATGTGAAATATTGGTGCAAAATATTAACCATTACTGGTAAGTTTTGTGTTATTTTAAGAGAAAAATAATGAAAACTCCATAAAATAATTTATAAATAATTGCGACCTACGACAAAAAGATTACAGTAACTATATTATGTTTTTTATTTTATCATAAGTATTTTTTCCCAATAAAAATATTATGTTTAAAGTTGTATCATATTATGATGTAAAAAATTTATGTATAACAGTTCATATCACTTTGCATCATAATATGATTACTTCTAAACTTATTATGATTGCCATGACAATAATATGATTACTTCTAAACTTATTATGATTGTCATGACAATAATATGATTACTTCTAAACTTATTATGATTGGCATGACAATAATATGATTACTTCTAAACTTATTATGATTGTCATGACAATAATATGATTCCTTCTAAACTAATTATGATTGCCATGACAATAATATGATTACTAATAAACTTATTATGATTGCCATGACAGTAATATGATTACTTCTTAACTTATTATGGTTACCATCACAACAATATGATTACTTCTTATCTTATTATGATTAACAGGATAACAATATGGTTAAGGGAAAAATATTATGATGTAATATTACGAACATATTTGGTCATAATATGATTTAATAACAATCGTAATATGGTGACTACAATCATAAATCTTATCATAATATGTTGCTCTTAGAATATGTTTACCACAACCATGTTTTTTCTTTGCGTGTGGTTTTGCTACTTCAATTTCTGAATTGAGAACATTCTTTGGAATCTTGTATCTAACAGGATATCACATTTTACCAACCATTAATTCCTATTGGTCTACTCGATCAACTTTAGGATGTCAGTTTGTGAAAGATGCGATAAGATAAAACGATAAATTTGCAAAAATTACTCCATTGAATGATATCTTAAATAAAAAATTTATGCAATTTGGCGTTTTTGATCACAATCTTTAAAAATGTTTATAAGAGGAAAACCAATAAGATTTGGTTATAAATATTGAAACATAGCTTCAGCTACAGGATATTGCTTCAACTTTATAGCGTATGCTGGTGTTTCTGCAAACAATAGTGCTCATTTTGGTCTTGGAGAGAATGTGGTCTTACAATTGCTACACATTATATCAGATCCACCCAAACATAATCTCACATTCGATAGCTTTTTTTTACGCCATAAGTTGTTTTGCACATTGTCAGAAAAAGATATTTTTCAAACGGTACCGTTCGCGACAATCGCACTAATCATGCTCCATTAAAATATTTCATCTTTGATAAAAACAACAACGTTGGAATGATAACTCGGTAAATATACATATATTTATGCATATTCGTGTTTGGTCCAAAGCTTAATATTATTTTAATTTGTTTAGGGTGGTCACTGTAATGTCGAATTTCTTGGGTATGCAGCCGATGTGTCGAGCTAAAAGATTTAATCGTAAAATTTGGAAAATCACAACGATTGAGCAACCACATCTTTTACATCATTATAATCAACGAATGGGTGGAGTGGACTTATTTGACAATGCCATGAATAATTACCGCATTAAAATTGGTGGTAAAAAGTGGTACTGGCCGTTATTTACTAATGCCTGGAAATTACACTGCATGCTAAGAAAAGCTGAAGGAGCTCCAATCATGAGTCAATTTGATTTTCGTGTGAACGTAGTTGAAGCATTGGTAACAATTCCTGATAATCGTGTTTGTATAAGAGAACAAGTTGTCACAAATGCACAAGAAATGGCAAAGCGCATGGATAACTTTGATCATATGATAAGTAAAATTGATAAGCGTGGCCGTTGTGGACAATGTGGAGGTAAAACTGAATTTGGTTGTACAAAAGGCAAATTCAACTTACACCCAAAGTCTTGTTTTGCCCAGTTTCATGCTGGTGTTCCAAAAAATATTAAAAAAATAAAATTATCTCAATAATCAACCACAGTTAAGATATTTATTTCTTAATTTTTTATTATTAAATACATTGTTCTTTTTACATAAAGCAACGCATTTTTTCTTACCAAAAAATTTAAAAAAAATTTGTGTTTTGAACCCTCTGACAGCGAAGTGGGTATTTAAATACCCATGTCATTGAATCAAACCTGTAGTCTTCCTGATTGGCCCAATTCACTGAATATTTTTTTCTAACGTAGAGCACACCTAAGGCTATAAGTCACCAAGAGGGTTTTTCGATTTTCTACTTTCCGATTTTTCCAGAGCCGTTGTGGTTCACTTTTTCCAAATTTGAAAAATTTCAAACTTTTAAGCCGCTAACTTTCACATTAGAAGGGGGTTAAATTTAACTCCAAAATTTTTTTTAAGTAGTCCTATTCTTTCTTTATCTTTCTGTAAAAACCAATTTCCGATAACTCTTACCTTAAGTTAGCCATAATTTTTTTACGATGGCTCTGTTTTTGGGTATTTAAATACCCATCCGTCCTTAATGGGTTAATACCACGTAATCGAGGTACGAACAAATTCCGAATCCTGTTCCTATTCTGTTCACTATAAACAGTAACATTCTGACCATAATTGTTTTTGAAGGCATATTGGCCAATTACTCCGCCAGCCCATAAAGCGCACCAAACAGTAATTTTCGGTTTATCTAATGGTGTCTTATTTACATACCCATTCAAACAGAAATCTGCTTCACCAGAAAATAAAATTTTGAATGGAAATTCAAATTCAAAATCAATATCAAATTGTGCTTCAGCCCATTCGCCGAATTGGTGGAGCATACGGCTTTTAAGCCAAGATCCTTTCGTAAAATCTTCCATAAAGTAGAAGGACACAACCACAGTTGCTGAGAACGGCGACGAATTGATTGATTAGGATCATTTTCAATACTTTCCTCTACGGCGGATACAACTTCTACAGTGCGCCCTGTTCGACGTCCCACGGGATGCACATTATAAGTAACAGTCATGGCTAACAAATCACTGATGGTTTAAACGCTAGTTTAGTTGAACTTAAATTTATATGTAGTTTAAACTCAACAACTACAAATCAGTGTTCCATATATCGACCCCTTTGCGCGAAATTATCGTATATGCCAATTTTTTTGAAATTTTGTTTTTGATGCAATCTTGTTCTACATTCAAAGAGACATCACCTGGCAAAATATTGTAGGCGAATTCCACTTCGTCTTATCTTATCTTATCTAAGCACATGTATATTTTCATTTTTGTATTGCAAGTGAAAGCAGAGAAAAGTAGAAAAATGGCTGTCCTGTAAAATTTGGTATTTGTAACATACGATAATTTCGCGCAAAGGGGTCGATATTATATATTGTTAAAAAAAATAACATGTGGCAGCACTACGATAAATTTTATCAAATTCGTATGGTCTGTATTGGTAGTTTAAACGGCAAATTTTATGCGTTTAAAGATGGTTTATATGTTTGGTGGTTTATAGATTTGTTGGTTTAAACACATTTTAAACAAAAAAAGAGTTTAACTTGCTCTGATTTTTTAGTCCTTAATGTGGTCCGAAAACGATCTATTGTTTTTCGAACTGTTATGGTGAGGAGTTGCATTGCAACCGGTTGCCATTTGAACATAAAATGGTAGGAGTGTTAGGTAGGCTCCACCCTTTACCGAGGGGAATAAAGTGCCCAAATGCATGAATTCGAAGTCGGTACCCTTGCTCTGGTGTCACGGCTTTGTGGCGAAGGAGGAAAGGGGTGCTGGTCAACGCATTATTTTGACCCAGTGTTAAGAGCACATTGAGGAATGATCTTAGGACGACTATCGCGTTAAACGGGACAAATCTGCTCTTCGAACTAGCCGCTCTGAAGGGTGATTATGTACTCCATAAAATGGAAGAAGTGCTTGATGATTTCGACGAATAGAATAATGAAATTTTAAGGTAAACTTAACAAAAAGCAACTATCAGCTGTTAAATGGGTACTCAAATAAAGCAGTGATGCCAGCTCAAAGTTGTATTTTCTTCTAGCAACACATTTTTAAAAAAACAGGACAAAATCAGAAGCTAAGGAATACGGAAATAATTTTTTGGCAAAGTTTTCGGTGCCAGATGGTGACCTGACAGCAGATAATCTCTCGATAGTACTACAAACCATCTTAGAATTAGCCGAAACAAAAAGAATTGTTAAAAAATTGAAACAGGATTCTAATGGCACAATGAAAGATTTTATATGTTTAAAGAAATCCTGGAAGAGGACTGAGAAATTAGATATTCTTTATTAACATCTACGTTGCTTGTTTTAGTTCACGAATTTTTATGTTTGTTATGTGTTGTTTTGTTTTAACTTATTAACTCCAATTAATAATTATTTTAAATTATTTAAATTTAAATAACACTATGCCGCAAAAAAATTTACCTCAAAAAATAGGTATTTTCTAAGCTAAATTGGGTCTGCTAAACACGAATTTAGCTTTCATTTATTTTTCTCAGGAAGCGTTTTAGAGATATCCGCGATAATATAGTTTTTTTTGAAGTTGTTTTGGGTATTTCGAAACGTCATCGCAACATAAAAGGATAAATTAAAGAAGAAAAATATAAAATTTTTAACCAAACATAAAATTATATAAAAAAATTAAATTGTCTCTTAACTCTTAATCCTAATCCAATTAACACAACCAAAAAACAAAAATTTTTTTATCGAAAATTCATATTTGGATGTTCTTGCTAATTATATTGCAGCTTTCTTATTTTTTGTCCGATGATAACGATTTTATTTCAAATATGTTTTTAACAAAATTATCTTTGAGATATGGGTTTAAAAATTAAAAAAATTTTGAGTTTTGAAAAATGTGTCACTTAGTGAATTTTTGTCCGATAAGCACAGTATACATCCATTTTTAAAAACAGCCTTTTGAACTGTTAAAAAAACTGGGTTTTCGCGTTTATCTAGAAAACGCTTCCAATACAATACATGAGGTTTTCGCAAAATGTTAAAAATTTATAAACCGATGGAATTTATGCATTTTTATTTATTGAAATTACTTAATTACTTTGTTACACGGTTAACTGAGCAATAAAAAAATTACCCGATTAAGCGACAATTGTGAGGTCGCATTTTATTAATTATAATTATTAATATATACTTTGTTTCTTTATACCTTTATTAATTTTTGAAAATTTTTATTTTTGATCATAGGAAACTTTGATTTAACTGAAGATTTTTTTTTTGTTTGTTTTTTTGAATTTGTTTTTTTCTTGGGAAAGGTGGATTGTAAATTTTTGAAAATTGAAAAAATATAAAATTTGACATTATTGAGTTGTGAAAAATTTAAGCAAAAAAGGGGAAACTAAACTGCTGAAATCAAGCAATAGATATCAAATTTTAAATTTTATCGTTCAATTGTGGAGGCAAAGGCAATTAAAGGAGGAAACAACCAAGATTAAAAGGGGCGATATATTTGCTTGAAAGAAGACCTTAAGCCTCAGTTCTTTCCTGTTTAAAGTCAATTAGAACACATTTTTTATGTTAAGGCAATAAAGGACTTAATGGGGAATAGTTTGCTTAGTTAAAATTCTGCATGGTGTTTGCTCAAATCATATTACGAAGAAACCTAAACCGATATGGAAAATTCTGGAATCAGGAGTTCCAGAATCAGGAGTTTCAACGGAAACAATCCTTCATGGTTAAAAAAAAAATGTGTTAAAATACATCTAAGACCACAACATTAATTTATAACATTTACCTCCATTGTTACTTTTGAAATCGTGTATTTTATATTTGTTGCAAGCCTAAGCGAGTAGACAGTAATAACTCCAAGCGTCCTAGATCCTGACTCCAGGCCTGCAGTAAACGATGGTAAAGATGTATGTATGGTGAGTTTTGATTTGTAATTGATATTTTATTTTACTTTGGTCTTAAAACTTATATTGAATACATCGGTTTCATGAGAGAAAAACGTTATAGTACAAAACCAAAAAAAAATTAAATCACATATAAATCACATAAAAGGATAAATAAATAAGTTGCCTATCATTATTTCTATTAAATTTCACTTTGAATTTGTTATTCTAAAAGATTACTATTTTAATGTAAATTTAACTTAATCTTTAACTTTCACTATCACTTTTAATACAACAAAATATTTGTTTTTTTATACTTTAATACATATGCATATATACATTTTATGCTAAGTTTTTTTCTGTGGTCGTTATCGATATTTCGGTCATATGGCACTATATTGAATAAATATGTATGTATATAAATAAATAAATGTAGTTTTAAAATGAAATTTTATATTTTAATTTAATAGTTACATATTGCGTGAAACATGTAGGTTATCAATGTTAACTGTTCGTAGGGCTATTCCGGGATATGAAATGAAAAGCAAGCAGCCCAATTATGAATAAAAATTCCCCGGGAGTTTTTTCCCTTTTCCCATTTTTACTATTAAATTAATATAGGAAAAATGGGAAAAAGGGAGAACACTCCCGGGGAATTTTTATTCATAATTGGGCTGAAGATAATGAGAGGGTAAAGAATGGTATGAGGCGGGTGACATCTAGTTCCTCTTCCAAGTAGAGCATAATTTATTTCCATATATTTGTTTTTTTTTGTTTTGTTTTGTAATTGAATCGAAATTATTTGCTACTTAAAATTATTTTATTTTAAATGTACGAATCGACTTGACGTTAAAACAAGACGAAGCACGGCCGGTTTATAAGTAGCATGGTCTTCCTGATGGTAAGTCCCTTTTACTTATGGTTCGTTACACAATCATATTTTTCAGCAAAAATTTTAATTCGGATAAATGAATGAATTCACTTAATATTTAAGTCTTCCAGGATAAAACTGTATTTGCATGAAAATCCGCGACCTACTTATTACCCTCCTCTAAGAAAATTCTCCCTCTGGTTTTTGGTTTTGCAACAAATATTTTTAGTTTTTATAAGGTATGGCAATCAAAAAGAAAATATAAAGCACATAATATATGCATGTGAAGGGGATTTTAAGCTACTTCATGTATTTATTTTATTTATTTTTTGGCCAAGGTGTTAATTTTGAAGTTTTAAATATTTACGTAAGCTAATAAGGCCTAAATTTTTTCATTGTAAATTAAAAACAATTTAATTACATTTTTCCCAACGTTTCGTCAATTTTTTGTTGACTTCTTCAGGGGAACATCTATTAAAATATTTTTATTATTGTTACAAACATTTTTTTTATACAATTGTAATTTTACTTACTTATTAAAGTGTGTATATATTACATTAGATAAAAATGAGAAAACTAAATAATTTCTAATTATTAAATTTATTGTTGACATTAATTTTAATTTGTGTAATTTAAACTTGGTCGTTAATAAATTATCCTATTGCCACCCTGTAACTTGCGCTTATTTTGTCTGTATCTTCTTTCATGTTCATTGTTTTTTCTCTTTTCTGTTGGATGCGTAAACTCTCCAATGTATATCTTTTCCTTTCTGTTTTTTCCTTGTCTAAAATTCGTATATTGTCGAAATCAGCTGTGTGGTTGTTTTCAAATATATGTTGTGCCAAGGCTGTTGAATGTTTATGTTTTTCGATGTCATTTTTGTGTTCCTTTATTCTCGTTTCCAAGTTTCGTTTTGTTGTTCCTATGTAAATCTTGTCGCATTTGTTATTTTCGTTTCCCTTGCATTGTATTTCGTATACTACATTGTTTTGTTGTTGTTTATTAATAATGGTTTTTGTTTTTGTAAATATTGTGTTTAATGTGGTATTGGCTTTGTAGGCAAAGTTTATGTTTTTGTTTTCAATTGTTTTTCTTATGTTTTTATTATCTGTTAATCCAGGGATGTATGGTACACTGAAGAAAATTTTTTGTTCTTTATTATTGTTTAAGTTTTCATTTATGTCATTTTTGTTCTTTAATTTTCTAATCATTTCATCTATAAGTGTGTTCGTTAATTTTGTTGGAAAATTATTATTTGTTAAGGTGTTTTTGATATGTGTAATATTCTCCTTGTGAAATTGTTCGTCACTTGTTTTTATCACCCTGGCGATGAAATTTTTTGCCGTATTAATTATTTGACTTTTAGGTTGCGTCGAGTTGAAATTTATCATTCTTCCAGATGCAATGTCTTTTTTGTACCAATTGAAGATTATTTTGTTGTTTTTTCTATATAGTTTAGTGTCTAAGTATGCTATAGAGTTATTAGCTTCAATTTCCATGGTAAATTGTATTTTTTTATTATAGTTGTTAAAATTTTTTAGAATTTCTTCTTTGTCGTCCACTTTAACTATGGCCAGTATGTCATCTACATATTTTTTTATGTATTTAATTTCTACATTGTTGTTTTTTAACTTTGTAAGGGTTTCATCCAGTAAGTCGTCTAATATGATATCCGCAATTGTAGGAGAAAGAGGATTACCCATTGGCATTCCAAAAATTTGACTATAAATGTCTTTATCGTAAATGAAATAGTTGTTTTCTATAATGCAAAATCGAAGGATCTTAATAAATGTTGGCTTTGATATTTTTTTGTATGTTTCTCTATCATTTTCCATTTTTTAATAATTATGTTAATTGCTTTGTTGATAGGTATATTAGTAAAAAGTGATATGACGTCTAGTGAAATTAGAATCTCTCCATCATTAAGAATGATGTCCTTGAGTTCTCTTAGATCGTTCGAATTTTTTATATTAAAATCTTTAGAAACTATGTTTTTTAAAATTTGACCTATGTGTTTAGAAAGTCCATAGCAAGGAACCTGCATAGACGAAACTATGGGTCTTAAGGGTGTCCCTGTTTTGTGTATCTTGGGTAGACCATAAATTCTAGGAGCTATTCCAGCTGTACAATTTAGTTGTTTTTTCTGCCATTCATTTATGCATTGGCTGTTAAAAAGATCTGTTATCATTTTATTGTTATCTCTTTGTAGTTTTGATGTTGGGTCAATTCTAAGTTTACGATATGTGTTTTTATCATCCAATAGTTCCTCCATTTTTCTTTCATAGTCGTTTTTGTATATTGCTACCGTTTTGTTGCCTTTGTCAGCTTGAACTATAATCATATTTTTGTTTCTGCTCAGAAAGTCTTTTGTCTTTCTGTAGGTCGTTAGTATAAATTTTTCTTTCGGTGTGTTTCTCATATTTCTTTTGAATCGTGTCACTTCATTTGCCAGTTTTGTTCTTGCTATTTCCTTTTCTTTATCTCCATTGTCTCCTATTATTTGAATACATTGGTCTATGTCTGCTATAGTATGTAGAGGGGAAAAATTGTCTTTGTTTACAGGAAGAGCAAATTTCTTTCCTAACGATAACATCCATTTTGACTCCGTAGGTATCTCAATACTCGTTTTATTTTCAAACCAGTCGTTGTTGAATTTAAAACCATGTGTTTTTAACTGTTTTTCTTTCAGTGTGTCAAATTTTTGTTTTTGTCCATCTTTAATATTCTTATTCAAGTAATTTAGTCTATTCTTTTGTTTGTCCATGAATGCGTTGTAATCTTCTTCTGTCAATAAGTTTCTTAAGCCATCTTTCAAATGATGAATGTGTCTTCTAATAATAGTGATGTTAGTATTTGTTTGAGAGATTTCCATGTATTGTTATTGTTGTTGTTGTTGTTATTATAGTGAAAGTTGGTTTTGTTGTCTATTGCCAAACTAAATCTTATTTGAAAAGTTTTTTATTCCTTTTAGTTTTTATTGTAATCGTAGTATAGTTTGTTCAACAGGGGTACGTTCATGTACTTATGCAGGAGGGTCTGTCAGAAAATGCTTAAAAAAAGAAAAATCACATATTTAATCTGAAACACGAACGAATTTTAATTTACTACAAACTTTGCTTGTTTAGTAAAATTTAACATAGATTTTTGGTTCGAAAAAGCTTTGTTTTACAAATTAATTGCTATAAAATATGTGTGCTAAGGTTTTTTTTTAAAAAATTTTAATTCATTGCTATATCCTTAAAATAGTCATAATGAAAATCTTCTTTAATCGATTTTATTATATCTGATAAAATTTTATTTTTCCTTTTAGGCATACTTATTTTGTCATTTCATGTAAAGTTTTTTGTATATTCATCTTAAGTAAAAAGCACACAGTTATTATTAGGCGATTAAGCGTTGTTCGTCTGACTTTTCGAGCATCTTTCTGAAAAAATCCAGTCGCTCGCTTCGAACAACTCAACAGCAAAGAACAATTGTAGCATCAAATTGTTGTCAGTTCTCAGCATCCTTTTGGGATTTGAACCTAAATATGACATAATTTCCATAAACAATTTATGTTTGTTTATATTACGAAATTAATCAATTTATGTTAAAAATTGGTTTTTCATGTCAAATAAAAATAAAATTATATTTAAATATGAATTTATGTACATATGTACATATGTACATACTACATACATACATACATATATTAAAACAGAATTGGTAATATTTGCCATAAGTGATGGTGCAATGGACCAATTGTCATAAAATTTTGTATTAATTTGCTTTACGGGTATGAACACATTCTGTAAAGTCGGCAAAGGGCATTACACAAGTCCTTCCGTCCGTGTGTCATGTGAAATGGGATTTTCAAGTCCCCAGATATGATGGGGACTTGTTAGTTAACATTTATGTCACATGTGGCCCGTAATGGTATGGCTATTTTAATTCAGCATGATCGGTCTGCAAAAACTACGACTTCCTCCACTCCACAAATGTAGCTAGACAATGGCAAGAGCTAAAGTTTCCAAATTAGTTAAAAGCATCTTGGTTATCAATGCACAACATCCGACAAAATGCGAGCAGAATTGGAGAAGTGGACGTACCACAAAATAGATTCAGTTATACTTCGTAAACCAAACAAAACCTTCCTTAGCAAGTAAGAGTGCTATATTCGGCTGTGCGGAATATAATAACATTCACTATTAAGCGAGAAGAATACAGAGCAACTAGACAAAAACTGAATAATTTTACATATTCCTCAGTTATTTTTGAAGCAACCTAGTCCACTTCATATCTGTGGTCTTCGGAAACCCTATTTCAACGGACAGACACACGAACATCGTTAAATCAACTTCGTTTTCATAAGGACCCAGCATATAAAAACTTTATAGGGTCTAAGATCAATATTGAAGAAATTACAAACGGAATGATACCCTTCGGTAAAGGGTATAAAGATGGGCGGGATTAGATAGTGGACGTGGAAAATTCCATACAAGCACATTATAGATTTCTGCATACCTGTAGAACAGCAAGAGCCGAAGTTTCCAAAGTAGAAACAAGCATCCTCCGACAAAACTTGGAAGGGTTTTGAGAAGTGGGCGTGGCACAACGTAAATTTATTTATATCTCAAGAATGGTATTTATATAACTTTCTTTTCTTATCGTATCATGATTAATGGTATATAAGATTAGGCTTAGCAGGATAAAGCACTCTTACTTGTTTTATTTTCACTCTTCAAACTTTAACCAAATTTTGAATACTTTTAGTAGTATTGAGGCTACGCAATTTTTAAAAATTTCGGAAAGGAAAGGTAGTAAAAGGATCTTTTAAGATTTCTAACTAAAATTTTCCAAATCTTATATGCAAATTTCACTAGGCCCCCTCGCATAAATATTTACATTTCCACTTTATTTATATGATTGCGTCAGCATGTGTAAATGTAAAAAAGTTATAACAAAACGTGTTTTTGAATGGTTATACATACATACATGGTATACATGTTCCTATATGTAAGACTTTTGTAAGTACGTTTGTGTCTCTTCGTGTAGATTTTGAGCTACTTAAACAAATGCGAATTTATATGTAATACACTACATGTTATTTCAATGTACTTCAGTTATAGACAACAAGTTGAAATCAGCTTAAGTACATGTTACCTACATGTGCATTTATATATGTATAATAAAATATTTACACATACTTAAGTACATGTTCCAACACATACAATGTTACATCATAGTATGGAAATATTCTTAACCCATTTTGTTAAGGTTGTTGTAAAATTGAGGGGAATTACGTTTTTAAGATTACTGGATTTTTGGTTTTATTTGTAAGTTTTTGTTAAATTTGTTAGGAATTAGTATTTAGGCCACGTTTAAGTTTTTAGATTAGGGCCAAGATTAGTAGAGATTTAAAGTTTAGATGTTGGTACTGTATCGGTATAAAGAATTAACTGGATTGAAAACTCTTTATATTAAATTAACAAGAAAAACCTTATTTTGCTCCTTGAATTACCTTTTTATATATTCGGGTACTCTTGGCGTTTTCAATCGAAATTTTTTAATTACAATTTATCATCTTAAACCTCTTAAGAACTACTAACTTTTACAAATCATAATTGTTTTTACAAAACGTATTATTTTTTCAGTCTTAAGCCTAGTACTCTGTTCAAATTTGTGAAAAATGGTGATTAACTATTTCACACGAAAATTTTGACATGTATCAATGTTATCTACCATGCGCGTTTGTACAAAGTAAGTTTGTGCAAAGTAAGCGACACTGTTTTGCGTATATAAACAAACACCACATGTATTTAACTAAAAATAATTTTTTTTAATAAAAAAAATTTAAAGTAAATATGGTTAACAAACTGTAACCGGTGGTGTTAATTTAATTTTTTATTTCTTATTTGATAATCAGTTCATACTTTTTTGCTTTGCTTAAAACTCCACGTGAAATAATTGCAGCTTACATTATTTCGCAGCTGTAAAAAAATGTTGCCAGAAACATTTCGGAACTTTTTCACAAAATGAACAGAGGCTTTACAGCTTTTTCTTTTTTAAATTGCGTGAGACTCCAATTTACAGCATTTACGGAGCAGAAAGGTACCCGGGTACTTGAATGTGTTTTATATGAGAATGCGGCTATTGTAAGTATGATTTTATTTATTTTATGAGTGACATACAAAAACAAAAGAAATGAAGTATTTGAGCAGATCTATCTGGCTGTTTGTACACATTGGACGAATAATCGGATATCTTAAAATATAAATATCTATTGCCTGCCTAATGTATTTCTGTTAAATTAGTGCGTCGTTGTTGAATGACACTAAGTGTCAAACAGCCCTCCGTAAAAATTGATACCGACTTCTCTGAACCATTTTCAGCCACAATAGGTCTCAGACAAGGGGACAACTTATAGTGCAGTTTCTTTAACTTATTTTCAGAAGAAAAATCAATCCATCCGTACTAGGGATGCCAATCCCGAAATCCCGAATACCGAAATCCCGGGATTATTCTAAAAATCTGAGTCCCGAATCCCGGGATTTTAACATAAAAAATCCCGATTTTGGGTTAAGTAAAAATGTGGTAATTTTCTTTATTAAATACAACTACATATGTTGCCTCTTGTAAATAAACATGAGTCACCCTGTTAAAAATAACTTCAAAATTTAAAATTAAATCAGACTGGCCATGAATCTAATTTTTAACTGGTTACAAAAAGAAGTCACAAGTGAAAAAAGTTATTGGCAATGAGTTCTGTACCACACAAAACAAAATCAGAAGATAAAAGTTCGGTTTGGGCTTTTTTCTTAGTAGATGACAATGGAACTGCGAACGCAAAATGCAAGTTGTGCAAAAAAGTATTAAAAACTTCAGGGGGTTCTACCAAAGGTCTTTTGACGCACATTCGTGTAAGTTTACTTTATTATATCAAAACAAATTTGAAATAAAATGGATTAAATATTTTCATAGACCCACGGTATTAATCTACAAAAGCCAGATGAAAAGGACGCACCCCAACCAAAGATGTTAAAAATAACAAACTTTCTTTGCCCACAAAATGAGGTGTCGCTCGGTGCTGTAATTGCTGGATTAACAGCGTTGGATGGTTTGCCTTTTTCTTTATTTACAACTTCAATTGAATTACAAAAAAGCTTAGTCGCACGAGGATTTGATGTCCCAAAATCTCGAGAAACCATAAAGGGAATGTTTATGGATTTTTATTACAAGTGCCAAAATGTAGTTAGAAAAGATATATCCAAAATTTTAGCTGATGGAAATAAATTTAGCATTACATTTGATGAGTGGACTTCGTCATCAAACAAACGATTTATAAATGTAATTTTAAAAACCTCTGGAAAAACAGTCAACATTGGGTTAATAAGACTTTCTAAGTCTGCGACATCCAAAGTTTGCATTGAACTCGTAGAAAAACGATTAAAAGATTTTAACTTTTTCTCCCAATCTGGAATGGTGTTCTGACGATGATGATGACGAAGCAGATGACTTTGAAATATCCATTACTGAAAAAAATATTGACATAACAAACAAGTTCAGAATCAAACCTGTAATTGAAAATGTAAGAAGAATTGCAAAATTGTTTAGAAAGTCGCCAACAAAAAATGAAATACTTCAGAAATATGTTAAAGAAGAACACGGTAAGGAGCTTAAGTTAATTTTGGACTGTAAAACTCGTTGGAATACGCTCTTTAAAATGTGTAAGCGTTTTACTGAATTAGAGCTTCCTATAAAAAAAACCCTTATCGACCTAAAATGTGAACAATTTAGTGATGAAGATTTCCTACTGTTAAAAGATGTTATCAGTATTTTGAGTCCTGTAAAAATAACCGTAGAGGCACTTTGCCAAAACGATATGAATCTATGTAAAGCGGATGCCGCTTTATCATTTATGTTAAAAGAAATACGCACAATGAAGAGTGTTTTAGCTAATGAAGTATATAAATCACTTCTAAAAAGGGTACAAGAACGTCGAACTATAAATTCAACAGTACTTAATTTCTTAAAAAATCCAAAACTAAAATCGGAACTTGATGAAAATACAGACATAATTGTTATTGAACAAGAATTAAAAAATTTAATTGGCCGATTTAAAAAAGATAATTTAACAGAAGATGACGTTGTTATAAATTTGGATGTAGATAAAGATATCACTATAGAAAAAAAATTAAAAAATGCAATCGAAAGTTGTGTCAGTCCAATGAAATTATTAATGAATAATAATGTTGATACCAATATTTCCAAAGAAATTGAGTTGTTTATGGCAGGTGGACCTAGAGGGACCAACTTAAAAGCTGCATATAACTATTTATTAACTATACCACCCATAAGTGTTGAATGCGAACGTTGTTTTTCGTCGGCAGCATATGTTTGCAATAAAATAAAGTCTCGATTATCAGACGTCTCACTAGATGCATTAATTTTTTTAAAAGCTTTTTGAGAGATACGTTTTAATACATAAAACTTATACATATATATTAATTATTACTTTAATATTACTTTAAAAGAATACATTAAAATGTTTTGTTTAGTATTAAATTTAATTTTCTTCATGAACTAATTTGCTTTAATACTTATTTATAAATAATAAATTTTAATTAAATAAACTTTTAAAATTTTTTTTTAATACCAAATCCCGAAAAATCCTGATCCGTCCCGGGATCCCGTTTTTTTGAATAAAAAATCCCGAATCCTGCGATTCAAAATACCTGGTCCCATTTGGCATCCCTAATCCGTACTCAAATCAATCCCAAGCGGTATTAATTGTACGGTGAGTATGGATTTTCTTGCACCAAGTACAGAAAGATTGATCCAAGTGCGGATTTTCAATCGCAAAATACTTAAGTTATCCATTTTCAATCCCAATTTCGTACTTGAAATAATCCGAAAATGAGGCTGTTTTAAGTAAAACTAAGATTGAACCAATCTCAAAATGCGCTTGATTCAAGTATTTTTAAGTTGATTTTATCCCGAACTCGTGCTTGGAAAAAACCAAAATAATTAGAAAGAAAAAATTATTATGATTGATTAACTTATCCGTATTACAGCTTACAGAATAATAAAACACCAACATCATGCCCGATATGGTTTTTACTTTAGAAATCGTATGTACATATTTAACAAAAAATATTAACTAAATAAGAAGCAAGAGTTCAAATTTACTTTTTAACCCTTCGTGGTATACATGACTCTGCTCTGGCCAGACCTTTTTTCAATATTTATAGAAAATCAAAACATGCGTAAGCCGGAGGGTTAGACACAATGAAAAGTTTGATCTTTTTTTTACTTGATTTAAGTATTTTATACTTATATCAAGAAAATCAAGGATTGATTTTCGAAAGTAATCCTATTTAGGATTGTTTTGAGTACGTTTTAGTGTTATTCGTACTTGAATTTTTTTTAGTACGACTCGTACTTAACTTGATTTATCCCGAGTGTTTTTCTTTCTGTGTAGTAGTTGAAAAAATTTTAAAACGTAGCCACTTAACGTTGGCGATGAAAACTCATATGCTCCTGGATTATACAGATAATATTAATATTATTTATAAGAAATGTGTAAGATGTAACTGATGTATGAGGCCCTATGCTCCTCGCAGAAGTATATGAGAAGATTTAGATGATATTAGCTAAAATTGTGCTGGCAATAAGCGGAGACAAAGCAAGAATATTGGTAGCAACTTCAAAAAAAAATAAAATCGCGATTAAGTGCTATAACATCAGCCTTGAAATAAAACAAATTATACATACCGAAAAAAATCAATGCAAAATCGTCGAAAAAAATTTTGATTTTACATTTTTCGGCATGGATTTTGCTTTATAGTTATTTCATGTTTATTTAACATGATTTAACTATAACTTGCGAAAAACATTTTTTCTATTAAAATAACTATAATGTTAATAAAACATTCCAGTTAAGTAAGAGCAATATGACATTTATATTGAAAAAACACTCCGAATCACGTTGAATGAAAGTTATTTCAAGTTGAATCAACGGAATTTCATGTAGAATTAATTTGATTTGGGTGTGAAGTAATAGCGAGAAGAAGTTTCGGAGAAATAATATTTATTTATTTTATAATAATTCTAAACACTTACCCTCGGAACCGGAGAACAAATGTTTCACTTTTCTATTCCCCTTTTTTACAGAAGCACTCACAATTAAAAGGAGCCGGCAGAATGTCCCGGTATTATTTTTATCATCATTCTATTTTGAAAATAGGATGTATTAAACTGTATAATTTAAACAAAAAGAATACGGAAATTTTTCACCTCTTAATAAATTAGTTTACACATGAAAATAGTGTTGTTGTTGCTTAAACAAAAAAAAAACAAAATTCAATTCCAGCAAAAACTAATGCTTCCTCGAAAGTAGTAATGTAAGGGAGAATTTGGAGTGAAGCGCTTACACTTCTATGAAATATTACATGATTTTTGTTTGGAATTCCTCACGTAGACAATCTGCTGTAGAGATCTGAAGAACGCTTATTTCATGCTTTAAAAACTGAAATGATCTACGTGTATAAAGTAAGTGAAAAAAAATTAAGCATTGAAAAAATATTATTTTGTAAAATTAAGTTTATCATTTTTATTTTTTATCATTATTATTAGGATAAATGATATCGTTTCTTCAATAAAGCATAAGAAAATATAATCTTAAAAATAAACAGCGATTCACTTCTAGTATTTAGCACTGTATTTAACAATTGCAGGATTGTATGCCTTATTCTACAGCATTATAGTAAGGCAGTAATTTTAAAATGTATAAAAGGAAGCGGTTGGGATGCATGGAGTATACCTGTTTATTGCTTCCAAATATTAAAAAAATTTTGCTGGGATATTTGACAATATTATTTTTATTTTTTATTTTTATTAATATTATATATTATATTTAACAATATTATTTTAATAATTTCTATTTAAAATAAAATAAAAAAATGTTAATTTTAAAAAATAAACAAATGTTTGGCCGTTAATTTTGGAGAAACCTTTAACTTAAACACTTCGCAAAATTTCTTTTATAAAGCCAGTTTGGTTAGGCTTAAAAACTGGGTTGCGGCTATTGCTATAGGCTTTTGCTGTCAGTAAAATATGTACTGCGGAAAACCGCATGCGGAATCTTCTAATCCATTCCATGTTTCATGGTTCACGTGTTGATAAACATTTTTTGTAGTAGTTGAATTGTACTGCTATTTACTATTTACTAGATACAATCTTTTAGTTTTAAATATTGTCTTTGTAAGGAAAATTTGGCCAAGATTTTCTTTGTAAAGGGAAAACTTCAAAATTTTTTTTAAAAGGAGGAATTTTATCTATCTTTACATTTGTGTAATTTTTAGAAAAATGTATGCGGTTTTAGAAAATGTTCAAAAATGTGGTTTTGTATAGGAAACTTTGCAAGACGAGGCATTTTTAATTTTTTAATAAGCCTTAACTGACAACTATCATGCGAAATTTGGTTTTGAAACGTTAATCCCGTCTATAAAGACGCACTTATTATCCACCTGTTTATGTAAAGTTTGATCTCCACCTCTTTCAAGCTGTCAAATATTTCCCTCTATTTGCCATCGCTTGATCCATAAGTTTTCAATTGTACATACATATCACGGTTGGGATCTGACAATTCTTAAATTGTACCGCCTCAATGGCAAAATTGTACCAAATTGATATAAATTGTACCAAAATTTCGCTATAAAATAAAAAATCATACATAGTAAGAATTCATAACACTTTTTTATTTAAAAAAAAAAACAAATCAAAACAAGTAAGAAATTATAGTGCGTCAACCCCGAGCACAGTAAATACAGACAAATTTTTGAGAGTGAGACGAATGGGCAATTATTGACCCGTCAGAACAAAATGATGTATGTATGTTATGAGGTTAAGATTTATTTTAAACGTTTTTGTGTCGACTATTATTAAGATATCTTCATCTATAAGAAATTTATTTGCCTTTACGTGATTTTAGCAAGGGGGCTTCTTCTTCGGACCTCTGTATAATTTTGGACCCGCCAGCGCGCTATTTTGTCTTTACAAAGTGGTTATCGTAAAAGTTATTGTCGCCAATTTTTATATTAATACCAACATTATTAAGGTAGTCGTCAAAAATGGACCGATTCCAATAAAAAAATGGTAAGATTATTTGATTATAAAAACCAACGAAATGGGAAAGTTTATAGGCACAAACCTTATTCCTGAAAGAAGTTTGTATGGCGACACGTAGTAGGCATTGTTCTTATGAATTGAAACCTATATTCAAAATTTCATCGCATTATCTTAAAAATTTGCGACCTCTACTTTACACAGAAGGTTACATGAACGACAGCCAGCCAGCCGGAAGCAGGGACATCATTAAATCGACTCAGAAAGTATTATTTTGTAGTGTAACACACATCAGCACAATCGCATAATACCCTCTCCTCTATTGTGGTGTGGGAATAAAAATTAAGAAAACGGAGGCAAGGAGGCGACATGTAATTTTAAATTTAAATTATAATAACAGAAAATTTCGAACCACCAGTACTACTGGGGGGTTATTATGTAATTCGATTCGAATCGAAAAATTTACGAATTCGTAAAAATTGTATTAAGGGTCCTCATGATGTCGCTTAAAATTGCCATTTGTGCAAATGCCCAAACTTACGAGTCTTGTTTCATGAAGCCCCTTTTTTACTTTTGTGTAATTTTAAACAATTAATGTCAGTTTGTAAGAAACGTCAATACAAAAATAAATTAAAAATTAAAATTCAAAAATATAAAAATTTGTGTTTAAATTTGTGATTAATATGTATGAGAAATTTGCTTTTAAAAATGGTCAAAGAAAGCCAAAAGACCAATTTACTGAAATTATTGCTAGAATTTATTGATTGTGATTTATAGACACTTGGATTTTTCATTGAAAACGACGTTAAAATCATTAAAAGATCTGTTTGTATAAATGCACAATTGAACAGCGCAAGTTTACGAGACAAAATTGTTGGGCAAATTTACCAAGTTTGTGTAAATGAATTCTCATACAATTTTTGACAGTTCATTTACGAGGCCGTAAAAATGTACAGTTTGCACAGATTACGAGACTTATAATCGATATCATGAGGACCCTTATTATGTAGTACGAGTTTCGTAAATTTATTTCCGAACGTTCGTAAATTTTGGGATTTTTTCTACCCCCTTTCGAAAAACAAAAAATCCCTTTTGAAAATGCAACTATGTAGTACGAAAGCAAAAGTCAAAAGTGTTAGTAACGTACGTATTTCTTTCGAATGCCATTTTGTTTGCGGAAATTCATGTACATATAATTTTATACACAAAAGTTAAATAAAAACTTTTAAAATGTAAGTACATATATGAATTTTATATTTGAATAATAAAAAAAATTGCTTTAATTTCTTAAAGGGAATCGTCTAAAAAAGGTGTATATAGATTGAGACATTCCCAATTAACGGTCTTGGCCAATCTGATGTTAATAACCACCTTGCGCAAGAAATTTCAAGGTGGCTGCCAATTTTAAAATAGGAGGGACGGCAGTTGATCTCTGTGGTGCTTTAAAATCATTGCTGAAAGTAATTTTTCTTTGTTCAATAAAATCTTTTTACGCGCTTTTCGTATTTGCTTTAATTAAATTACTTACGAATTTTCATTGAGATGCATAATATTCGATGTATCTATTATACACTTCCTTTGGACTCTTTCTTGAACAACATCTTCATCACTTTCCCACAACAAAACACAATCCATTTTTAAGTTTTTTTTAAAATATATTTTTTGTTTCTTGTATATTTTGAAAATTTTTGTAACCAATTTGACATTTAGAAAAAACTATGCAAAAAATGTTTTTACGTATTAAAACTTGGCATCATTTCGTTTTTCCCTTCAACTTTTATATACAACTGTGCAGACGTTTCGAAAGTACTATGTAATAAGAATTTCTTTTCGATACGGAAATTTCTTTCGAAAGTATTTTCGTTTCGAAGATTGATATTTGACTGTTGGCTGGCGGGCACCGCAGTGGTGCAGTGGGTAGAACTCAAAGATTTTCTGAGGATAGAATGTGGTGATCTTTGAAACATGTAAAAATCAACCCGGGTTCAAATCCCAGCTCAGCCAAGAAAAATCAATAAAATTTTAATGGAAATTCCAAGTTGTAAAATTCCTTCCTCAGTGAAAATAATTTAATGAAAATTAAATTTGATGAACTCAAGCCTAATTAAAGAATATCAAGAAATTAAAAATTTAAAGTTCAACTAAAATCAAAATTGCTCTTAGAAAAAGCAAACATTTTTCTATTTCTCATTTTTCTCAAAGGCAGACAAAAATGTAGACACTTGGTTGACAGTGTCACCAAAACAATCGACTAAACCCGCGATTTGGAGGCACTACAGGGATACGTGTACATATACTTATGTATGTATGTACTTTAAATATTAGCATTATATCCGAACATTAATTTAGCATTTTATTATTGAAAAGTAAGTTTAACCACCTCAAAGAAATGATAAAACTTCGTCAATATTTTTATAAATTGTACCAAAAAGGAATGAATTGTACCAGTGTACCAATGCAGTTTCGATTGTACCAAATTTGGTACAATTGTACCACAAATCCCATCAGTGATACATATACATATATTTCTATTGAAAAACATTTTATTTTTTTTCCCCCTTAAAATTATTTGAAATGTTTACTTGAATAGGGGAGAAATGCTCCTTTTCTCTTATTTACATGCAGTACATGACCATGAGTATAATGTTTGGCTTTTTTATACCCTCCACCACAATTAGTTGTGAAGAGGGTATATTAAGTTTGTCATTCCGTGTGAAACTTTTTTATTATTCATCTCAGACTTCATAAAGTATATATATTCTGGGTCCTTGAGTGATTCTAAGTCGATTTAGCCATGTCCGTTTGTCTGTTCGTCTGTTTAAAACACGCTCGCTTTCGAACAACTCAAAAACTTGGTGCCAAATTGCTTGTAGTTATCCTAAGCAGTTTGGGATTGAAATTCAGCAAAATCGGTGCAGTAGGACCAGAACTATGAATCAAAATGTGGAACCACCACCTAAAAAAATGATAATTTTGTTACAAAAAATAACATAAATGGTGGAACAAGGCACGGAATGAGATAAGATTTTGCAAAAATTTGTTTTATTCGACTGGAAATCACGCTGTAAAATTTCGTGAAGATCCGTCCATAATTTACCCTAGGCCCCATATAAACACTTCTCTCGGATAACAGTTTATAAAAAAATTTGGTACATCACAGTTTTTTAGGACTAGAAATAACACTGTAAAATTTCGTGAAGATCGGTCCATAATTTACCTTAGGACCCATATAAACCCTACCACCGGAAAACAGTTTAGTACGCCTAAAACCGCAAAAAATAATTCTATCATAACAAAATTTGAATTGAAACTGTTACTCAAGCTAGTTTAAATTGCTAAATAATTCAATATAGATCTAAACCTCAAACCAACCAATTTTAATGCTGATGTCTGTTTTTATAAAGATAAATTAATAAGAAATAGACATCATATAGATATCCCTCCTGAAATATTCGAACAGTCGGTGGAGGGTATTAAAGATTCGGCACAGCCGAATATAGCACTCTAACTTGTTTCTCTTGATCTGGGTGGGTAGATAATATTGTGTATACCAAGTTTTTTAAGCATACAAACTTATGTATTTGTTATCTGCTATCATCGCTTTTAAGGAAATACAACTCTTTGTAGAATTACAAGCATTTGATTGCTGTCAGTTTTGTACTTATTTTCAATTTGCTGAAAGTCATTACAATGTTTAAAATTTTGGAGTTAAGGTACATTGTTTTGTTATTTAAAGACTTTTATATGTTAATAATAATAATAAATTTGATAACGTGCTGAAATATTTTTATGGTTTATTTTCCCGTTTTAGTTTGACAAAGTAACGGTTGGCGTGTGGGAAATTTTGATAAGTTAATAGCAAAATTTGTAAGTGCGATTTATTTATTTTATAAGAGTTACAAATACAATTACAAATTATATTCTAACTTAATTAGCCGACCAATAGTATCTATACATTCTGCCCGTTGTAGTAAAACAGACCAGAGTCTCTGGAAGGAATCAAGCCTGCAACCCCCGCACTGATAGACCTGCTCACCAACTAGCCTATCGGGGCACCCCTTGTTAGTGTGATTTTTTTCATACAAAACAAAAAAGGCCAAATCTTTTCACCATAACAATATTCATTACAGTTTTATACGTATTGGCAGAAATTTGTTTGTCTGAAGAATATACAGAGCAGGGTATCGAAGTTTTCAAAAATATGTAAAAGCTGGTACAACCATAATGCAGGAATTTTATAGTCAGTCACACCTTTACGTCCAGTTTTTACCGAACTTAATTCAAAAATTTCTTTGTTATAGATTTTCACAAATTTCACCATGAAGAGCTACACAATTCAGCAGCGCGTTTAGATTATTGAACTCTTTTACGAAAATGGGCACTCAAATCAAAAATCACCTCAGTGGATTCGTTAACAAAAAGAATTGCCGCATTTAGGCAAATGACAATCCACTAGTTATTGGCCAAAAGCCGATGCATCATACACAAAAAGTGACTGTTTCTTCGAAAATTAGATCATAGAAGCAGTTACCGTGATTGGTGTTCGTTATCACGAGATGGCCATTTATTGAGGATATGGACCTGGACGATATGTTTTACCAACAGGATAGTACCACTTACCACATACCCAATGAAACAATGTCTTTTTGCGCAAGAAATTCAATGCCCGTGTTATCTGACGTCATCGCGATGTTAATTGGCCACCACGATCATGTGATATGACACCGTTGGACTTCTTTCTTTGGGGATGTTTAAAAGTGTACGTCACTAAGCCAAAAACAATTCAGGAGATAAAGGATGATATAATTCGGTACATTAACGACATTGAACCTCAATTTTGTTTCAGAGTCGATTAAAATATGAACGATCGGGTAACGATATGCTACCGAAGCCGTGGCAAGCACTTGACCGATATTTTGTTTGCTTCACTCATTTTTGTCATAGATCCTACTATCATAATAAAAAATATAAAGAGAATTATCTGAAAACTTTTGATTTTTTTACAATTAAGGTCGTTCGTTTTGGTAAGACCACCCTTTATAAAAAATATATATTTATGCAATTCACAAAGTGTTCTATTCGGGAATATTGGTTGTATTTGCTTAAATTTTATTAATGTCTCAATAGAACACTTTGTGAAATGCCTAATTATAATTTTTTTTTTAATTGTAAACTTAAACACAGTACAATATACACTATCGTAATGAAAAAGAAGTTATATCAAATATAAATCATAATTATATTCTGTGATTTTAGCAAATAGACAGACGGTCATGCCTAATTCTTGACCAAGAAGATATATTGCAATAATATAAAAAGCCGGTCAAATTGAATATACCTTCATCTCCCATTCGAGGGGATGATCTGGGATAAGTGCCCAATGAAAGAGGACATTTAGTTTCAAGAGAAGTTTTGAAGATTTTCCCTATAATTTTTAAACTTCTTTTATAGTAAACTGTATCTAGTTTTCATTTGTTATATGAGAATATTATCTTATGTATTTATCCGATGAATAGTTGAATGTACTTTTGATGCCATAAAAAACACCTTTCATATAAAGTTTTTTAATATTATACAATTTAAACAAAATATTTTTTATTATGAACACCTACCTGTGTTAATGTTGATGCATTTACTGACTGGTTTGTTTATTTTTTTATTCACCTTCAATGCAAAAATTAAAAAACTTTTCATTAGTTTCTTTTTTCTCATACTCATAAAAACTAAAAATATTTTCTAGCATTTTGTTCATTATAGTTTATCGTACTTTTGAATAGAAAACTAAAAACTGTCTGAGCTTTTTTTTTATTTTTTTGTACAAGTACGAATAAATATGCATTGAAATGAGTGAATAAATGAAACATTTAAATAAAAGTTGAGATTTTATAAATAATTAAAAAATTAAGAGGATGATGAATAAATGTTATAATTCACCAATGTAAATATGGAAAGTTTTACTTATAATAAAGAAATTTTTAAATACAAGTATCTTAGCACAGATTTTACTTTAAATCTGTGCCCAATGGAATGGATGAAATTCCAAGTGAATAACGAAATAAAATAAATTTTCGGTTAGACCACTAGCACAGGTAAAATTGAGCTTGTCTAACAGTGGGAAGGTAATTCGATTTGATTTTGGTCTTTTTCTTTACGACGGGCTGAAGGTCCAAGTAACTATTGCTTATGAAATATGGTTAGAATAAATATAGTTTGTAATTGAATTTCTTACAATTAAGAAATAAATAAATTAACAAAGTTTCTTCGTTAATCAGCTTTAGCAGTTCGTTAATTTAATCATGACGAATGTCTTTCGAAGGTGGGAAGGATATATTTAAGTTTGTCATTCCGTTTGTAATTTTTTCATTTTGACCCTCTTTACCTATTTTGAATAGCGATTTATTTGAATTTTTAAAAATTATTAAAAAAAAAACAAGCAAAAATTTTGGCAAATAAAACGCACATCAAAATTTTTAAAATTCATATTATTTACATACATTTTGCAAAAATAATATTAAAAAATTGGTTTTTTGGGAATATATTTGGGTACTTACAAAAACCATTAAAAATATAACATTTTAGATGGAAATCACTAATAGTGTTTTCTTTTCTACACAAAAAATATGTCATGCGAATTTCCGTCAATTTAGTAATTTTTACCGAATTTTTTCCATTCCTTATAGTTTAAGTGACTTCAAATCAGTTTTATGGTTTGCTTGAAGTATTAAACAATTTCGAGAATTTTCGCTATTTTTGCAGATTTTTTTTTTTGTTATTTTCCGACATTTGGTAAAAAAAACTGATTTAGCAATTTCAAATAAATTTTAGTGATTCTCTCCAAGTTTGCGATTTTTCGCGAATTATAGCCACGTTCGCGGTAAAAGCTATTTATTCCTGTAAGTTTTCTGATTCTTTACAGCTTCAAAAATTTTTAATAAATAGTAGACTTTGCCATCATGCCACTGTTAACAAGCTTTTGCAAATTTCCCCTAATTTAGCTTTTTTTACCGAATGTTTGGCATTCCCTATAGTTTTAGTGACTTCAAATCAATGTTATGGTTTCTTCGAAATATTAAAAAATTTCGCGAATTTTCGCTATTATTGCAAAAAAAAATTTTTATATATTCGGAAAATTTGTTTTTTTAAGCCATTTTAAATAAATGTTACGGTTTTTTCCAAGTTTGCAATTTTTCGCGAATTTTAGTCATGTTCCCGATATAATCTTTTTTTTCCTGTGGTTTTGTAGAGCTTTTACGATTTTTAATAAACAGCCACCATTTGAAGAAAACGTTTGTGAATTTCCGCTAGTTAAAATTTTTTTTACCGAATTTTTCCAATTCCTTATAGTTTTAGCGACTTGAAATCAATTTTATGGCTTGTTTGAAATTTGAAATTTTTCGCTATTTTTGCAAATTTTTGCAATTTTCGCTAGACTAGCAAAACCTAAATGGTGTTTTGTTAGTTTCGAAAGAACTGCAAGTGGTTCCACACGAAAAGTAGTTTGTACTCGATGACAGTGTCCATTAAATATATTAATTAATTAACAAAAATGCCGCGTGATTGATTGTTAAAATTTACTGAATTGCTGCATTGTAAGCGCAAGCAATAAACTGTGCTGGTAAAATTAACGCTAACGTTAATCGTTAAAAGTTAGAGAATTCCACTACAGATACGTTGGGTGTGATACCCATTGTTATATACTTATAAGACATGTAGACCGTAATTGTATGCTACAAATGGCTGACATATGAGCAAGCAACCACGATTTCCCCTAAATTTTCTTGTTGTTGTTGTTAATTTATTTTAAAGCGTATTTTTTTAAAGGGTGATAGCGATTCGGCACAACCGAATGTAGCACTCTTACTTGTTAAGTTTTCATTTTATTTAAGAATTTCTTAACATTTTTAGACAAAGGCTTCGTTTGACGAATAATAACTAATAATCAGTGTTGCCAAAAGTGGGAAAAAATCCGTTCATCTTTGCAATCTTTGCACAATAAAAATTTCACCATTAAATTTGTGAGGATTTATGTAGAAAAAAAAATCCTTTGGCGTGCTAAGAAAAATCTCAATTTTAATCTAAATGCACGTTAACCCTTAGATGTCCTACATGGTCTGCAAGCAAGCAAGAGCTTTAAGAAACGAATGCTATGAACTCTACAAGTAAGTTGTCGTGAATCGAGTAAATAAATTTCGAATCATTTGGATCACGATTAGGGGGCACAAGAACCATACCACAAGAAAAAGTTCGCTGAGTGCAGCTCATGGTCTGGCTCATGTGGCTCATGTTACTCTTTTGAATCATTGCTTTTTGTACTGACAAAATTTATTTTGCTAATTCTGGTAAAGTGTCTTTTGCTTCAGAGAGGTGCTTTTGCTGTTGGATTGTTGATGAATCCAAGCACTTTTTTTTTGTAACACGTTGGTAACACTTTATTTTTAACTCAGCCACTTCTTTGACAAGTAGGTTGATCTGTTGTTCTAGTGTTGATTATGCTGAAGACATGTTTTGTAGCAGATAAACTGAGTTGACTTGTGCTGAATGGCTTACCTCAAAAATTTTCGTTTAAAGTATTTTGTCTAATTACTTCCCGGCTTGCGTTATTTGTACAACCACAACCAAAACTCAGAGAAAACCTCGTTTTTTCGTCAGAACTGCAACAAAGCTATGTGCCTTCAAGATGGCAGGGAGACAAAAACGTATATATGCAATGATTGTTTATTAGAATAATTTCAATATTTTACAATTAATGTAAAATAATTACATACCAACACTGATTTATTTTAAATTAACACAAAATAAGTATAAAATTTTATTTTTTTTACTTTTTGACTGGATTTTTCAATCAAAGTCTGCCCAGACCATGTGGTGCACTTAGTGGCACTAAAGTTATAGAACTTCGAAGGGCTAAGCTTTGGCCATCTTTGCTAAGAAGGGTTATGAAAACGACCACATTCAAATAAGAGGTCACTACAAATTAAAATCAATTAAGCAATTTTTTCCAAGTCCAAACTATCTAAATTAAAAAGCAAAACAAGTATTTTTCATTAAACTAATTGGGTAAAGTTGCTTATACAGTTAAAAACACAAAACTATCTAAAACATACAAAGTTGTATATAAAAATTAATTTTTAATTTAATCCATGTTTATTATACAAAATGTTAATGTTAATATAAGTTTTTAAACCCACCCACCCCCGAACGCCTCATCATTTTTATTTTTATTGGCACACCCATATAAACCTCAACTAGCAATGATAACCAACTTATTTACCAAAAATATTTAAAACTCTTGTGTAAAAAAAGGAAAAGTTTAAATAAAAAACAAGATTTTATGGCAGCAACTTGAGTTGTCGTTTTGTTTTACCAGTTTGTCAAACACAGGATGAGTTTGCACGTAAAAAATAAGTTTTTAAATTAAATTTTATATTTTTGTAACACCTTTACAGACACACTCTCAATTTTTCTTTTAGTCACTGGCATCCCAAAACTTATTCAATATGATGTTTCTTTTTCGTTTTTCTTTGGGAACAGAAAATTGGTTGTTTTTTGCGGAGATCTATTTTTCACAATTTTTCATGTAGTCATCAACAGTTGTAGTAATTTTAAAGGGAACTGACAGAAAATTAAAGAATGTTAAGAAAGGGATGTTCTCCCTTGTTTTAACTGTGTTTTAGAAATATAAAAATATCAATCACATATTTTCATTATTATTTACGGATTGAAATATACTTTTATAATTATTACAATGTTTCTAGGTTTTGTTGCAACTTTTAATTCAGTTTTTTGATTAACAAAATGCTAAAATATGTTTATAGAATTTATGATGAGCCTTCTACCAAACTTTTCAATCCATTTTCGTTTCGACTTCTTTCACCAGTTTGCTTCCCTTTACCTTCTGTGCATAAGCGGATTCAAAAGAACAATATTCCTTTGGGTTTTATCAGGTTTCACGTAATGGGCAAGGCTTCCTGCTCTTAGTAAAATAGTCAAGTGCAAAAGAAAATTTGTTTCAATAATTTTCCTTTTTTCTTTCTTTTTCAGTGAAGATTGCACTTTGACCGGATTTGTAAGTTGTTGATGGCAGCTGTTGAATGTTCTGAAACAATATATACGTTTAAAACGTGCAAAAAATATTTATATTTATTAAAATTTGTTTACAAAGTAGTGGATAAAAGCACTTCAAAATTAAAATTGAAATGTTAAGAGTAAAAACGAATAATTTTTAAACTTTTTCAAAAATTATTTTATTTATATCTGTGTGGAAGGTGAATAACTCCCACTGCCATCTCCACCATCAGATATACACATGTATATCTAAAAATTCATTAGCCGGTTTTTTTATGTTTTTATCACTTTAGTTGTCTTTTAACTATTCCTGGCAAACTTGATTTATCGTCCAATCATTTCAATTGGCCAGAAAACCACCTCTCAAGTTTCATTAAATTGCTGTCATTGAAAATTGAAAAGAAAGAACGAAAAACTGTACTCATCTAATAAAATCATTTAACCACATTGAAGTTTGTTTTTACGGCAAAAATAAAGTTAGTTTGAATAGACAAAAGAAAAGATAAAATAAACATTTTGATTCCATTTACTTTGTTTTATATTTTATCTCAAAAGACATTCTACAATAAGAACAAGTCAAAGGCGACTTATTAATGCGTAACAACACAGTATTTATTTAACAAATGTTGAGTTTGTTCTCTATTTGGGATCAAACAACTCCAAAATTGCGATCTGTATTTTACGCCCAAGGTTTACACAGAGAGACAAGCAGTCAGCCAGCAGATTGGAAGACGGTTTGATCAATTTAAAAAGTGATTCTGAGTCGTACGGTATACTAAAAGTTGGGTCTTGTTGGAACCAAAATGAGCAGGTATTACGCATATCAGCACAAACGCATACTACCGCCTCTATATATTGTGTATAATAGTGTATGTAGAATAATATAATAGCGTATAATGAATTCGATGAACGACACTTTTATTACAAATAAGTTCATATTCAATAAATATTCTTTTGATAAAATTTTATACAGCAACAAGCAAGCAAACTATATTTTTCCGTTGATTCGGCAAACAGAATTTTTTAACGGAAAACTTTTAATAATATATGGTTGCTTGAACCATATTATATTAACGTATTATGGTAAAACCCAACCGGATTATTTTAAAATCCATAAGGAAACCACTAACATGTTATGGTTGCCTTTGATCATCTAATCGCTAACAAAAACTTTAATATTGTCACGTGTTCACCTTGTAAAACTCGTTTCCGTTTACTCCCTTTAAAATAAACCGAACTGCAACGCCTTATTTCTCAA
>CASGGT010000070.1:22500-42584 GCA_949318255.1 Pollenia labialis | reverse complement strand
TTTGACAATTTATTCTTACTTTTAAATTTTCTATCATATGTAATTTTCTTATTTAGTTTTGGATAAATAGATTCTTTAATTCGAGTCAAGTCACATCACCGTGAAAGATTAAATACCCAAAACTCAAAAGAAATGAGTTTGACAATTTATTCTTACTTTTAAATTTTCTATCAAATGTAATTTTCTTATTTAGTTTTGGATAAATAGATTCTATAATTCGAGTCAAGTCACATCACCGTGAAAGATTAAATACCCAAAACTCAAAAGAAATGAGTTTGACAATTTATTCTTACTTTTAAATTTTCTATCAAATGTAATTTTCTTATTTAGTTTTGGATAAATAGATTCTATAATTCGAGTCAAGTCACATCACCGTGAAAGATTAAATACCCAAAACTCAAAAGAAATGAGTTTGACAATTTATTCTTACTTTTAAATTTTCTATCATATGTAATTTTCTTATTTAGTTTTGGATAAATAGATTCTATAATTCGAGTCAAGTCACATCACCGTGAAAGATTAAATACCCAAAACTCAAAAGAAATGAGTTTGACAATGTATTCTTACTTTTAAATTTTCTATCATATGTAATAATTTTTTTTTTTTTTTTTTTTTTTTTTTTTATTTTTTTTTTTTTTTGGATAAATAGATTCTTTAATTCGAGTCAAGTCACATCACCGTGAAAGATTAAATACCCAAAACTCAAAAGAAATGAGTTTGACAATTTATTCTTACTTTTAAATTTTCTATCATATGTAATAATTTTTTTTTTTTTTTTTTTTTTTTTTTTTTTTTTAATTAAGTTTTGGTTAAGTAGATACTTTAATTCGAGTCAAGTCGAATCACCATGAAAGATTAAATTAACAAAACTCACAAGAAATGAGTTTGACAATTTATTCTTTCTTTTAAATTTTCTATCATATGTAATTTTCTTATTTAGTTTTGGATAAATAGATTCTTTAATTCGAGTCAAGTCGTATCACCATGAAAGATTAAATTAACAAAACTCGAAAGAAATGAGTTTGACAATTTATTCTTACTTTTAAATTTTCTATCAAATGTAATTTTCTTATTTAGTTTTGGATAAATAGATTCTTTAATTCGAGTCAAGTCACATCACCGTGAAAGATTAAATACCCAAAACTCAAAAGAAATGAGTTTGACAATTTATTCTTACTTTTAAATTTTCTATCATATGTAATTTTCTTATTTAGTTTTGGATAAATAGATTCTTTAATTCGAGTCAAGTCACATCACCGTGAAAGATTAAATACCCAAAACTCAAAAGAAATGAGTTTGACAATTTATTCTTACTTTTAAATTTTCTATCATATGTAATTTTCTTATTTAGTTTTGGATAAATAGATTCTTTAATTCGAGTCAAGTCACATCACCGTGAAAGATTAAATACCCAAAACTCAAAAGAAATGAGTTTGACAATTTATTCTTACTTTTAAATTTTCTATCATATGTAATTTTCTTATTTAGTTTTGGATAAATAGATTCTTTAATTCGAGTCAAGTCACATCACCGTGAAAGATTAAATACCCAAAACTCAAAAGAAATGAGTTTGACAATTTATTCTTACTTTTAAATTTTCTATCAAATGTAATTTTCTTATTTAGTTTTGGATAAATAGATTCTATAATTCGAGTCAAGTCACATCACCGTGAAAGATTAAATACCCAAAACTCAAAAGAAATGAGTTTGACAATTTATTCTTACTTTTAAATTTTCTATCATATGTAATTTTCTTATTTAGTTTTGGATAAATAGATTCTATAATTCGAGTCAAGTCACATCACCGTGAAAGATTAAATACCCAAAACTCAAAAGAAATGAGTTTGACAATTTATTCTTACTTTTAAATTTTCTGTCATATGTAATAATTTTTTTTTTTTTTTTTTTTTTTTTTTTTTTTAATTAAGTTTTGGTTAAGTAGATACTTTAATTCGAGTCAAGTCGAATCACCATGAAAGATTAAATTAACAAAACTCACAAGAAATGAGTTTGACAATTTATTCTTACTTTTAAATTTTCTATCATATGTAATTTTCTTATTTAGTTTTGGATAAATAGATTCTATAATTCGAGTCAAGTCACATCACCGTGAAAGATTAAATACCCAAAACTCAAAAGAAATGAGTTTGACAATTTATTCTTACTTTTAAATTTTCTATCATATGTAATTTTCTTATTTAGTTTTGGATAAATAGATTCTTTAATTCGAGTCAAGTCACATCACCGTGAAAGATTAAATACCCAAAACTCAAAAGAAATGAGTTTGACAATTTATTCTTACTTTTAAATTTTCTATCATATGTAATTTTCTTATTTAGTTTTGGATAAATAGATTCTTTAATTCGAGTCAAGTCACATCACCGTGAAAGATTAAATACCCAAAACTCAAAAGAAATGAGTTTGACAATTTATTCTTACTTTTAATATATGTATGTATGTATGTATGTATGTATGTATGTATGTATGTATGTTATGTATGTATGTATGTTATGTATATATGTATGTATGTATGTATGTATGTATGTTATGTATGTATGTATGTTATGTATATATGTATATATGTATGTATGTATGTATGTATGTATGTATGTATGTATGTATGTATGTTATGTATGTATGTATGTATGTTATGTATGTATGTATGTTATGTATATATGTATGTATGTATGTATGTATGTATGTTATGTATGTATGTATGTTATGTATATATGTATATATGTATGTATGTATGTATGTATGTATGTATGTATGTATGTATGTATGTATGTATGTTATGTATGTATGTATGTATGTTATGTATGTATGTATGTATGTATGTATGTATGTATGTATGTATGTATGTATGTATGTATGTATGTATGTATGTATGTATGTATGTATGTATGTATGTATGTATGTATGTATGTATGTATGTATGTATGTATGTATGTATGTATGTATGTATGTATGTATGTATGTATGTATGTATGTATGTATGTATGTATGTATGTATGTATGTATGTATGTATGTATGTATGTATGTATGTATGTATGTATGTATGTATGTATGTATGTATGTATGTATGTATGTATGTATGTATGTATGTATGTATGTATGTATGTATGTATGTATGTATGTATGTATGTATGTATGTATGTTATGTATGTATGTATGTATGTATGTATGTATGTATGTATGTATGTATGTATGTTATGTATGTTATGTATGTATGTATGTATGTATGTATGTATGTATGTATGTATGTATGTATGTAT
The DNA here is from genome assembly GCA_949318255.1 of Pollenia labialis. Taxonomy (NCBI): domain Eukaryota; kingdom Metazoa; phylum Arthropoda; class Insecta; order Diptera; family Polleniidae; genus Pollenia; species Pollenia labialis. The sequence continues at coordinate 39,308 of CASGGT010000070.1, read as the reverse complement.
GTTATGTATGTTATGTATGTATGTATGTATGTATGTATGTATGTATGTATGTATGTATGTATGTTATGTATGTATGTATGTTATGTATATATGTATGTATGTATGTATGTATGTATGTATGTATGTATGTATGTATGTATGTATGTATTAATTCGAGTCAAGTCACATCACCGTGAAAGATTAAATACCCAAAACTCAAAAGAAATGAGTTTGACAATTTATTCTTACTTTGAAATTTTCTATCATATGTAATTTTCTTATTTAGTTTTGGATAAATAGATTCTTTAATTCGAGTCAAGTCACATCACCGTGAAAGATTAAATACCCAAAACTCAAAAGAAATGAGTTTGACAATTTATTCTTACTTTTAAATTTTCTATCATATGTAATTTTCTTATTTAGTTTTGGATAAATAGATTCTTTAATTCGAGTCAAGTCACATCACCGTGAAAGATTAAATACCCAAAACTCAAAAGAAATGAGTTTGACAATTTATTCTTACTTTTAAATTTTCTATCATATGTAATTTTCTTATTTAGTTTTGGATAAATAGATTCTTTAATTCGAGTCAAGTCACATCACCGTGAAAGATTAAATACCCAAAACTCAAAAGAAATGAGTTTGACAATTTATTCTTACTTTTAAATTTTCTATCATATGTAATTTTCTTATTTAGTTTTGGATAAATAGATTCTTTAATTCGAGTCAAGTCACATCACCGTGAAAGATTAAATACCCAAAACTCAAAAGAAATGAGTTTGACAATTTATTCTTACTTTTAAATTTTCTATCATATGTAATTTTCTTATTTAGTTTTGGATAAATAGATTCTTTAATTCGAGTCAAGTCACATCACCGTGAAAGATTAAATACCCAAAACTCAAAAGAAATGAGTTTGACAATTTATTCTTACTTTTAAATGTTCTATCATATGTAATTTTCTTAGTTAGTTTTGGATAAATAGATTCTTTAATTCGAGTCAAGTCACATCACCGTGAAAGATTAAATACCCAAAACTCAAAAGAAATGAGTTTGACAATTTATTCTTACTTTTAAATTTTCTATCATATGTAATTTTCTTATTTAGTTTTGGATAAATAGATTCTTTAATTCGAGTCAAGTCACATCACCGTGAAAGATTAAATACCCAAAACTCAAAAGAAATGAGTTTGACAATTTATTCTTACTTTTAAATTTTCTATCATATGTAATTTTCTTATTTAGTTTTGGATAAATAGATTCTTTAATTCGAGTCAAGTCACATCACCGTGAAAGATTAAATACCCAAAACTCAAAAGAAATGAGTTTGACAATTTATTCTTACTTTTAAATTTTCTATCACATGTAATTTTCTTATTTAGTTTTGGATAAATAGATTCTTTAATTCGAGTCAAGTCACATCACCGTGAAAGATTAAATACCCAAAACTCAAAAGAAATGAGTTTGACAATTTATTCTTACTTTTAAATTTTCTATCATATGTAATTTTCTTATTTAGTTTTGGATAAATAGATTCTTTAATTCGAGTCAAGTCACATCACCGTGAAAGATTAAATACCCAAAACTCAAAAGAAATGAGTTTGACAATTTATTCTTACTTTTCAATTTTCTATCATATGTAATTTTCTTATTTAGTTTTGGATAAATAGATTCTTTAATTCGAGTCAAGTCACATCACCGTGAAAGATTAAATACCCAAAACTCAAAAGAAATGAGTTTGACAATTTATTCTTACTTTTAAATTTTCTATCATTTGTAATAATTTTTTTTTTTTTTTTTTTTTTTTTAATTAAGTTTTGGTTAAGTAGATACTTTAATTCGAGTCAAGTCGAATCACCATGAAAGATTAAATTAACAAAACTCACAAGAAATGAGTTTGACAATTTATTCTTACTTTTAAATTTTCTATCATATGTAATTTTCTTATTTAGTTTTGGATAAATAGATTCTTTAATTCGAGTCAAGTCACATCACCGTGAAAGATTAAATACCCAAAACTCAAAAGAAATGAGTTTGACAATTTATTCTTACTTTTAAATTTTCTATCATATGTAATTTTCTTATTTAGTTTTGGATAAATAGATTCTTTAATTCGAGTCAAGTCACATCACCGTGAAAGATTAAATACCCAAAACTCAAAAGAAATGAGTTTGACAATTTATTCTTACTTTTAAATTTTCTATCATATGTAATTTTCTTATTTAGTTTTGGATAAATAGATTCTTTAATTCGAGTCAAGTCACATCACCGTGAAAGATTAAATACCCAAAACTCAAAAGAAATGAGTTTGACAATTTATTCTTACTTTTAAATTTTCTATCATATGTAATTTTCTTATTTAGTTTTGGATAAATAGATTCTTTAATTCGAGTCAAGTCACATCACCGTGAAAGATTAAATACCCAAAACTCAAAAGAAATGAGTTTGACAATTTATTCTTACTTTTAAATTTTCTATCATATGTAATTTTCTTATTTAGTTTTGGATAAATAGATTCTTTAATTCGAGTCAAGTCACATCACCGTGAAAGATTAAATACCCAAAACTCAAAAGAAATGAGTTTGACAATTTATTCTTACTTTTAAATTTTCTATCATATGTAATTTTCTTATTTAGTTTTGGATAAATAGATTCTTTAATTCGAGTCAAGTCACATCACCGTGAAAGATTAAATACCCAAAACTCAAAAGAAATGAGTTTGACAATTTATTCTTACTTTTAAATTTTCTATCATATGTAATTTTCTTATTTAGTTTTGGATAAATAGATTCTTTAATTCGAGTCAAGTCACATCACCGTGAAAGATTAAATACCCAAAACTCAAAAGAAATGAGTTTGACAATTTATTCTTACTTTTAAATTTTCTATCATATGTAATTTTCTTATTTAGTTTTGGATAAATAGATTCTTTAATTCGAGTCAAGTCACATCACCGTGAAAGATTAAATACCCAAAACTCAAAAGAAATGAGTTTGACAATTTATTCTTACTTTTAAATTTTCTATCATATGTAATTTTCTTATTTAGTTTTGGATAAATAGATTCTTTAATTCGAGTCAAGTCACATCACCGTGAAAGATTAAATACCCAAAACTCAAAAGAAATGAGTTTGACAATTTATTCTTACTTTTAAATTTTCTATCATATGTAATTTTCTTATTTAGTTTTGGATAAATAGATTCTTTAATTCGAGTCAAGTCACATCACCGTGAAAGATTAAATACCCAAAACTCAAAAGAAATGAGTTTGACAATTTATTCTTACTTTTAAATTTTCTATCATATGTAATTTTCTTATTTAGTTTTGGATAAATAGATTCTTTAATTCGAGTCAAGTCACATCACCGTGAAAGACTAAATACCCAAAACTCAAAAGAAATGAGTTTGACAATTTATTCTTACTTTTAAATTTTCTATCAAATGTAATTTTCTTATTTAGTTTTGGATAAATAGATTCTATAATTCGAGTCAAGTCACATCACCGTGAAAGATTAAATACCCAAAACTCAAAAGAAATGAGTTTGACAATTTATTCTTACTTTTAAATTTTCTATCATATGTAATTTTCTTATTTAGTTTTGGATAAATAGATTCTTTAATTCGAGTCAAGTCACATCACCGTGAAAGATTAAATACCCAAAACTCAAAAGAAATGAGTTTGACAATTTATTCTTACTTTTAAATTTTCTATCATATGTAATAATTTTTTTTTTTTTTTTTTTTTTTTTTAATTAAGTTTTGGTTAAGTAGATACTTTAATTCGAGTCAAGTCGAATCACCATGAAAGATTAAATTAACAAAACTCACAAGAAATGAGTTTGACAATTTATTCTTACTTTTAAATTTTCTATCATATGTAATTTTCTTATTTAGTTTTGGATAAATAGATTCTTTAATTCGAGTCAAGTCACATCACCGTGAAAGATTAAATACCCAAAACTCAAAAGAAATGAGTTTGACAATTTATTCTTACTTTTAAATTTTCTATCATATGTAATTTTCTTATTTAGTTTTGGATAAATAGATTCTTTAATTCGAGTCAAGTCACATCACCGTGAAAGATTAAATACCCAAAACTCAAAAGAAATGAGTTTGACAATTTATTCTTACTTTTAAATTTTCTATCATATGTAATTTTCTTATTTAGTTTTGGATAAATAGATTCTTTAATTCGAGTCAAGTCACATCACCGTGAAAGATTAAATACCCAAAACTCAAAAGAAATTAGTTTGACAATTTATTCTTACTTTTAAATTTTCTATCATATGTAATTTTCTTATTTAGTTTTGGATAAATAGATTCTATAATTCGAGTCAAGTCACATCACCGTGAAAGATTAAATACCCAAAACTCAAAAGAAATGAGTTTGACAATTTATTCTTACTTTTAAATTTTCTATCATATGTAATTTTCTTATTTAGTTTTGGATAAATAGATTCTTTAATTCGAGTCAAGTCACATCACCGTGAAAGATTAAATACCCAAAACTCAAAAGAAATGAGTTTGACAATTTATTCTTACTTTTAAATTTTCTATCATATGTAATTTTCTTATTTAGTTTTGGATAAATAGATTCTTTAATTCGAGTCAAGTCACATCACCGTGAAAGATTAAATACCCAAAACTCAAAAGAAATGAGTTTGACAATTTATTCTTACTTTTAAATTTTCTATCATATGTAATTTTCTTATTTAGTTTTGGATAAATAGATTCTTTAATTCGAGTCAAGTCACATCACCGTGAAAGATTAAATACCCAAAACTCAAAAGAAATGAGTTTGACAATTTATTCTTACTTTTAAATTTTCTATCATATGTAATTTTCTTATTTAGTTTTGGATAAATAGATTCTTTAATTCGAGTCAAGTCACATCACCGTGAAAGATTAAATACCCAAAACTCAAAAGAAATGAGTTTGACAATTTATTCTTACTTTTAAATTTTCTATCATATGTAATTTTCTTATTTAGTTTTGGATAAATCGATTCTTTAATTCGAGTCAAGTCACATCACCGTGAAAGATTAAATACCCAAAACTCAAAAGAAATGAGTTTGACAATTTATTCTTACTTTTAAATTTTCTATCAAATGTAATTTTCTTATTTAGTTTTGGATAAATAGATTCTATAATTCGAGTCAAGTCACATCACCGTGAAAGATTAAATACCCAAAACTCAAAAGAAATGAGTTTGACAATTTATTCTTACTTTTAAATTTTCTATCATATGTAATAATTTTTTTTTTTTTTTTTTTTTTTTTTTTTTATTTTTTTTTTTTTTTTTTTTTTTAATTAAGTTTTGGTTAAGTAGATACTTTAATTCGAGTCAAGTCGAATCACCATGAAAGATTAAATTAACAAAACTCACAAGAAATGAGTTTGACAATTTATTCTTACTTTTAAATTTTCTATCATATGTAATTTTCTTATTTAGTTTTGGATAAATAGATTCTTTAATTCGCACATCACCGTGAAAGATTAAATACCCAAAACTCAAAAGAAATGAGTTTGACAATTTATTCTTACTTTTAAATTTTCTATCATATGTAATTTTCTTATTTAGTTTTGGATAAATAGATTCTTTAATTCGAGTCAAGTCACATCACCGTGAAAGACTAAATACCCAAAACTCAAAAGAAATGAGTTTGACAATTTATTCTTACTTTTAAATTTTCTATCAAATGTAATTTTCTTATTTAGTTTTGGATAAATAGATTCTATAATTCGAGTCAAGTCACATCACCGTGAAAGATTAAATACCCAAAACTCAAAAGAAATGAGTTTGACAATTTATTCTTACTTTTAAATTTTCTATCATATGTAATTTTCTTATTTAGTTTTGGATAAATAGATTCTTTAATTCGAGTCAAGTCACATCACCGTGAAAGATTAAATACCCAAAACTCAAAAGAAATGAGTTTGACAATTTATTCTTACTTTTAAATTTTCTATCATATGTAATAATTTTTTTTTTTTTTTTTTTTTTTTTTTTTTTATTTTTTTTTTTTTTATTTTTTTTTTTTTTTTAATTAAGTTTTGGTTAAGTAGATACTTTAATTCGAGTCAAGTCGAATCACCATGAAAGATTAAATTAACAAAACTCACAAGAAATGAGTTTGACAATTTATTCTTACTTTTAAATTTTCTATCATATGTAATTTTCTTATTTAGTTTTGGATAAATAGATTCTTTAATTCGAGTCAAGTCACATCACCGTGAAAGATTAAATACCCAAAACTCAAAAGAAATGAGTTTGACAATTTATTCTTACTTTTAAATTTTCTATCATATGTAATTTTCTTATTTAGTTTTGGATAAATAGATTCTTTAATTCGAGTCAAGTCACATCACCGTGAAAGATTAAATACCCAAAACTCAAAAGAAATGAGTTTGACAATTTATTCTTACTTTTAAATTTTCTATCATATGTAATTTTCTTATTTAGTTTTGGATAAATAGATTCTTTAATTCGAGTCAAGTCACATCACCGTGAAAGATTAAATACCCAAAACTCAAAAGAAATGAGTTTGACAATTTATTCTTACTTTTAAATTTTCTATCATATGTAATTTTCTTATTTAGTTTTGGATAAATAGATTCTTTAATTCGAGTCAAGTCACATCACCGTGAAAGATTAAATACCCAAAACTCAAAAGAAATGAGTTTGACAATTTATTCTTACTTTTAAATTTTCTATCATATGTAATTTTCTTATTTAGTTTTGGATAAATAGATTCTTTAATTCGAGTCAAGTCACATCACCGTGAAAGATTAAATACCCAAAACTCAAAAGAAATGAGTTTGACAATTTATTCTTACTTTTAAATTTTCTATCATATGTAATTTTCTTATTTAGTTTTGGATAAATAGATTCTTTAATTCGAGTCAAGTCACATCACCGTGAAAGATTAAATACCCAAAACTCAAAAGCAATGAGTTTGACAATTTATTCTTACTTTTAAATTTTCTATCATATGTAATATTCTTATTTAGTTTTGGATAAATAGATTCTTTAATTCGAGTCAAGTCACATCACCGTGAAAGATTAAATACCCAAAACTCAAAAGAAATGAGTTTGACAATTTATTCTTACTTTTAAATTTTCTATCATATGTAATTTTCTTATTTAGTTTTGGATAAATAGATTCTTTAATTCGAGTCAAGTCACATCACCGTGAAAGATTAAATACCCAAAACTCAAAAGAAATGAGTTTGACAATTTATTCTTACTTTTAAATTTTCTATCAAATGTAATTTTCTTATTTAGTTTTGGATAAATAGATTCTATAATTCGAGTCAAGTCACATCACCGTGAAAGATTAAATACCCAAAACTCAAAAGAAATGAGTTTGACAATTTATTCTTACTTTTAAATTTTCTATCATATGTAATAATTTTTTTTTTTTTTTTTTTTTTTTTAATTAAGTTTTGGTTAAGTAGATACTTTAATTCGAGTCAAGTCGAATCACCATGAAAGATTAAATTAACAAAACTCACAAGAAATGAGTTTGACAATTTATTCTTACTTTTAAATTTTCTATCATATGTAATTTTCTTATTTAGTTTTGGATAAATAGATTCTTTAATTCGAGTCAAGTCACATCACCGTGAAAGATTAAATACCCAAAACTCAAAAGAAATGAGTTTGACAATTTATTCTTACTTTTAAATTTTCTATCATATGTAATTTTCTTATTTAGTTTTGGATAAATAGATTCTTTAATTCGAGTCAAGTCACATCACCGTGAAAGATTAAATACCCAAAACTCAAAAGAAATGAGTTTGACAATTTATTCTTACTTTTAAATTTTCTATCATATGTAATTTTCTTATTTAGTTTTGGATAAATAGATTCTTTAATTCGAGTCAAGTCACATCACCGTGAAAGATTAAATACCCAAAACTCAAAAGAAATGAGTTTGACAATTTATTCTTACTTTTAAATTTTCTATCATATGTAATTTTCTTATTTAGTTTTGGATAAATAGATTCTTTAATTCGAGTCAAGTCACATCACCGTGAAAGACTAAATACCCAAAACTCAAAAGAAATGAGTTTGACAATTTATTCTTACTTTTAAATTTTCTATCATATGTAATTTTCTTATTTAGTTTTGGATAAATAGATTCTTTAATTCGAGTCAAGTCACATCACCGTGAAAGATTAAATACCCAAAACTCAAAAGAAATGAGTTTGACAATTTATTCTTACTTTTAAATTTTCTATCATATGTAATTTTCTTATTTAGTTTTGGATAAATAGATTCTTTAATTCGAGTCAAGTCACATCACCGTGAAAGATTAAATACCCAAAACTCAAAAGAAATGAGTTTGACAATTTATTCTTACTTTTAAATTTTCTATCATATGTAATTTTCTTATTTAGTTTTGGATAAATAGATTCTTTAATTCGAGTCAAGTCACATCACCGTGAAAGATTAAATACCCAAAACTCAAAAGCAATGAGTTTGACAATTTATTCTTACTTTTAAATTTTCTATCATATGTAATTTTCTTATTTAGTTTTGGATAAATAGATTCTTTAATTCGAGTCAAGTCACATCACCGTGAAAGATTAAATACCCAAAACTCAAAAGAAATGAGTTTGACAATTTATTCTTACTTTTAAATTTTCTATCATATGTAATTTTCTTATTTAGTTTTGGATAAATAGATTCTATAATTCGAGTCAAGTCACATCACCGTGAAAGATTAAATACCCAAAACTCAAAAGAAATGAGTTTGACAATTTATTCTTACTTTTAAATTTTCTATCATATGTAATAATTTTTTTTTTTTTTTTTTTTTTTTTAATTAAGTTTTGGTTAAGTAGATACTTTAATTCGAGTCAAGTCGAATCACCATGAAAGATTAAATTAACAAAACTCACAAGAAATGAGTTTGACAATTTATTCTTACTTTTAAATTTTCTATCATATGTAATTTTCTTATTTAGTTTTGGATAAATAGATTCTTTAATTCGAGTCAAGTCACATCACCGTGAAAGATTAAATACCCAAAACTCAAAAGAAATGAGTTTGACAATTTATTCTTACTTTTAAATTTTCTATCATATGTAATTTTCTTATTTAGTTTTGGATAAATAGATTCTTTAATTCGAGTCAAGTCACATCACCGTGAAAGATTAAATACCCAAAACTCAAAAGAAATGAGTTTGACAATTTATTCTTACTTTTAAATTTTCTATCATATGTAATTTTCTTATTTAGTTTTGGATAAATAGATTCTTTAATTCGAGTCAAGTCACATCACCGTGAAAGATTAAATACCCAAAACTCAAAAGAAATGAGTTTGACAATTTATTCTTACTTTTAAATTTTCTATCATATGTAATTTTCTTATTTAGTTTTGGATAAATAGATTCTTTAATTCGAGTCAAGTCACATCACCGTGAAAGACTAAATACCCAAAACTCAAAAGAAATGAGTTTGACAATTTATTCTTACTTTTAAATTTTCTATCATATGTAATTTTCTTATTTAGTTTTGGATAAATAGATTCTTTAATTCGAGTCAAGTCACATCACCGTGAAAGATTAAATACCCAAAACTCAAAAGAAATGAGTTTGACAATTTATTCTTACTTTTAAATTTTCTATCATATGTAATTTTCTTATTTAGTTTTGGATAAATAGATTCTTTAATTCGAGTCAAGTCACATCACCGTGAAAGATTAAATATTACCCAAAACTCAAAAGAAATGAGTTTGACAATTTATTCTTACTTTTAAATTTTCTATCATATGTAATTTTCTTATTTAGTTTTGGATAAATAGATTCTTTAATTCGAGTCAAGTCACATCACCGTGAAAGATTAAATACCCAAAACTCAAAAGCAATGAGTTTGACAATTTATTCTTACTTTTAAATTTTCTATCATATGTAATTTTCTTATTTAGTTTTGGATAAATAGATTCTTTAAGTCGAGTCAAGTCACATCACCGTGAAAGATTAAATACCCAAAACTCAAAAGAAATGGGTTTGACAATTTATTCTTACTTTTAAATTTTCTATCATATGTAATTTTCTTATTTAGTTTTGGATAAATAGATTCTTTAATTCGAGTCAAGTCACATCACCGTGAAAGATTAAATACCCAAAACTCAAAAGAAATGAGTTTGACAATTTATTCTTACTTTTAAATTTTCTATCATATGTAATTTTCTTATTTAGTTTTGGATAAATAGATTCTATAATTCGAGTCAAGTCACATCACCGTGAAAGATTAAATACCCAAAACTCAAAAGAAATGAGTTTGACAATTTATTCTTACTTTTAAATTTTCTATCATATGTAATAATTTTTTTTTTTTTTTTTTTTTTTAATTAAGTTTTGGTTAAGTAGATACTTTAATTCGAGTCAAGTCGAATCACCATGAAAGATTAAATTAACAAAACTCACAAGAAATGAGTTTGACAATTTATTCTTACTTTTAAATTTTCTATCATATGTAATTTTCTTATTTAGTTTTGGATAAATAGATTCTTTAATTCGAGTCAAGTCACATCACCGTGAAAGATTAAATACCCAAAACTCAAAAGAAATGAGTTTGACAATTTATTCTTACTTTTAAATTTTCTATCATATGTAATTTTCTTATTTAGTTTTGGATAAATAGATTCTTTAATTCGAGTCAAGTCACATCACCGTGAAAGATTAAATACCCAAAACTCAAAAGAAATGAGTTTGACAATTTATTCTTACTTTTAAATTTTCTATCATATGTAATTTTCTTATTTAGTTTTAGATAAATAGATTCTTTAATTCGAGTCAAGTCACATCACCGTGAAAGATTAAATACCCAAAACTCAAAAGAAATGAGTTTGACAATTTATTCTTACTTTTAAATTTTCTATCATATGTAATTTTCTTATTTAGTTTTGGATAAATAGATTCTTTAATTCGAGTCAAGTCACATCACCGTGAAAGATTAAATACCCAAAACTCAAAAGAAATGAGTTTGACAATTTATTCTTACTTTTAAATTTTCTATCATATGTAATTTTCTTATTTAGTTTTGGATAAATAGATTCTTTAATTCGAGTCAAGTCACATCACCGTGAAAGATTAAATACCCAAAACTCAAAAGAAATGAGTTTGACAATTTATTCTTACTTTTAAATTTTCTATCATATGTAATTTTCTTATTTAGTTTTGGATAAATAGATTCTTTAATTCGAGTCAAGTCAAATCACCGTGAAAGATTAAATACCCAAAACTCAAAAGAAATGAGTTTGACAATTTATTCTTACTTTTAAATTTTCTATCATATGTAATAATTTTTTTTTTTTTTTTTTATTTTTTTTTTTTTTATTTTTTAATTAAGTTTTGGTTAAGTAGATACTTTAATTCGAGTCAAGTCGAATCACCATGAAAGATTAAATTAACAAAACTCACAAGAAATGAGTTTGACAATTTATTCTTACTTTTAAATTTTCTATCATATGTAATTTTCTTATTTAGTTTTGGATAAATAGATTCTTTAATTCGAGTCAAGTCACATCACCGTGAAAGATTAAATACCCAAAACTCAAAAGAAATGAGTTTGACAATTTATTCTTACTTTTAAATTTTCTATCATATGTAATTTTCTTATTTAGTTTTGGATAAATAGATTCTTTAATTCGAGTCAAGTCACATCACCGTGAAAGATTAAATACCCAAAACTCAAAAGAAATGAGTTTGACAATTTATTCTTATTTTTAAATTTTCTATCATATGTAATAATTTTTTTTTTTTTATTTTTTTTTTTTTTTTTTTTTTTTTTTTTTAATTAAGTTTTGGTTAAGTAGATACTTTAATTCGAGTCAAGTCGAATCACCATGAAAGATTAAATTAACAAAACTCGAAAGAAATGAGTTTGACAATTTATTCTTACTTTTAAATTTTCTATCAAATGTAATTTTCTTATTTAGTTTTGGATAAATAGATTCTATAATTCGAGTCAAGTCACATCACCGTGAAAGATTAAATACCCAAAACTCAAAAGAAATGAGTTTGACAATTTATTCTTACTTTTAAATTTTCTATCATATGTAATTTTCTTATTTAGTTTTGGATAAATAGATTCTTTAATTCGAGTCAAGTCACATCACCGTGAAAGATTAAATACCCAAAACTCAAAAGAAATGAGTTTGACAATTTATTCTTACTTTTAAATTTTCTATCATATGTAATTTTCTTATTTAGTTTTGGATAAATAGATTCTTTAATTCGAGTCAAGTCACATCACCGTGAAAGATTAAATACCCAAAACTCAAAAGAAATGAGTTTGACAATTTATTCTTACTTTTAAATTTTCTATCATATGTAATTTTCTTATTTAGTTTTGGATAAATAGATTCTATAATTCGAGTCAAGTCACATCACCGTGAAAGATTAAATACCCAAAACTCAAAAGAAATGAGTTTGACAATTTATTCTTACTTTTAAATTTTCTATCATATGTAATTTTCTTATTTAGTTTTGGATAAATAGATTCTTTAATTCGAGTCAAGTCACATCACCGTGAAAGATTAAATACCCAAAACTCAAAAGAAATGAGTTTGACAATTTATTCTTACTTTTAAATTTTCTATCATATGTAATTTTCTTATTTAGTTTTGGATAAATAGATTCTTTAATTCGAGTCAAGTCACATCACCGTGAAAGATTAAATACCCAAAACTCAAAAGAAATGAGTTTGACAATTTATTCTTACTTTTAAATTTTCTATCATATGTAATTTTCTTATTTAGTTTTGGATAAATAGATTCTTTAATTCGAGTCAAGTCACATCACCGTGAAAGATTAAATACCCAAAACTCAAAAGAAATGAGTTTGACAATTTATTTTTACTTTTAAATTTTCTATCATATGTAATTTTCTTATTTAGTTTTGGATAAATAGATTCTTTAATTCGAGTCAAGTCACATCACCGTGAAAGATTAAATACCCAAAACTCAAAAGAAATGAGTTTGACAATTTATTCTTTTTTTTTTTTTTTTTTTTTAATTAAGTTTTGGTTAAGTAGATACTTTAATTCGAGTCAAGTCGAATCACCATGAAAGATTAAATTAACAAAACTCGAAAGAAATGAGTTTGACAATTTATTCTTACTTTTAAATTTTCTATCAAATGTAATTTTCTTATTTAGTTTTGGATAAATAGATTCTATAATTCGAGTCAAGTCACATCACCGTGAAAGATTAAATACCCAAAACTCAAAAGAAATGAGTTTGACAATTTATTCTTACTTTTAAATTTTCTATCATATGTAATTTTCTTATTTAGTTTTGGATAAATAGATTCTTTAATTCGAGTCAAGTCACATCACCGTGAAAGATTAAATACCCAAAACTCAAAAGAAATGAGTTTGACAATTTATTCTTACTTTTAAATTTTCTATCATATGTAATTTTCTTATTTAGTTTTGGATAAATAGATTCTTTAATTCGAGTCAAGTCACATCACCGTGAAAGATTAAATACCCAAAACTCAAAAGAAATGAGTTTGACAATTTATTCTTACTTTTAAATTTTCTATCATATGTAATTTTCTTATTTAGTTTTGGATAAATAGATTCTTTAATTCGAGTCAAGTCACATCACCGTGAAAGATTAAATACCCAAAACTCAAAAGAAATGAGTTTGACAATTTATTCTTACTTTTAAATTTTCTATCATATGTAATTTTCTTATTTAGTTTTGGATAAATAGATTCTTTAATTCGAGTCAAGTCACATCACCGTGAAAGATTAAATACCCAAAACTCAAAAGAAATGAGTTTGACAATTTATTCTTACTTTTAAATTTTCTATCATATGTAATTTTCTTATTTAGTTTTGGATAAATAGATTCTATAATTCGAGTCAAGTCACATCACCGTGAAAGATTAAATACCCAAAACTCAAAAGAAATGAGTTTGACAATTTATTCTTACTTTTAAATTTTCTATCATATGTAATTTTCTTATTTAGTTTTGGATAAATAGATTCTTTAATTCGAGTCAAGTCACATCACCGTGAAAGATTAAATACCCAAAACTCAAAAGAAATGAGTTTGACAATTTATTCTTACTTTTAAATTTTCTATCATATGTAATTTTCTTATTTAGTTTTGGATAAATAGATTCTTTAATTCGAGTCAAGTCACATCACCGTGAAAGATTAAATACCCAAAACTCAAAAGAAATGAGTTTGACAATTTATTCTTACTTTTAAATTTTCTATCATATGTAATTTTCTTATTTAGTTTTGGATAAATAGATTCTTTAATTCGAGTCAAGTCACATCACCGTGAAAGATTAAATACCCAAAACTCAAAAGAAATGAGTTTGACAATTTATTCTTACTTTTAAATTTTCTATCATATGTAATTTTCTTATTTAGTTTTGGATAAATAGATTCTTTAATTCGAGTCAAGTCACATCACCGTGAAAGATTAAATACCCAAAACTCAAAAGAAATGAGTTTGACAATTTATTCTTACTTTTAATCAATCGAATCACCATGAAAGATTAAATTAACAAAACTCTAAGAAATGAGTTTGACAATTTATTCTTACTTTTAAATTTTCTATCATATGTAATTTTCTTATTTAGTTTTGGATAAATAGATTCTTTAATTCGAGTCAAGTCACATCACCGTGAAAGATTAAATACCCAAAACTCAAAAGAAATGAGTTTGACAATTTATTCTTACTTTTAAATTTTCTATCATATGTAATTTTCTTATTTAGTTTTGGATAAATAGATTCTATAATTCGAGTCAAGTCACATCACCGTGAAAGATTAAATACCCAAAACTCAAAAGAAATGAGTTTGACAATTTATTCTTACTTTTAAATTTTCTATCATATGTAATTTTCTTATTTAGTTTTGGATAAATAGATTCTTTAATTCGAGTCAAGTCACATCACCGTGAAAGATTAAATACCCAAAACTCAAAAGAAATGAGTTTGACAATTTATTCTTACTTTTAAATTTTCTATCATATGTAATTTTCTTATTTAGTTTTGGATAAATAGATTCTTTAATTCGAGTCAAGTCACATCACCGTGAAAGATTAAATACCCAAAACTCAAAAGAAATGAGTTTGACAATTTATTCTTACTTTTAAATTTTCTATCATATGTAATTTTCTTATTTAGTTTTGGATAAATAGATTCTTTAATTCGAGTCAAGTCACATCACCGTGAAAGATTAAATACCCAAAACTCAAAAGAAATGAGTTTGACAATTTATTCTTACTTTTAAATTTTCTATCATATGTAATTTTCTTATTTAGTTTTGGATAAATAGATTCTTTAATTCGAGTCAAGTCACATCACCGTGAAAGATTAAATACCCAAAACTCAAAAGAAATGAGTTTGACAATTTATTCTTACTTTTAATCAATCGAATCACCATGAAAGATTAAATTAACAAAACTCTAAGAAATGAGTTTGACAATTTATTCTTACTTTTAAATTTTCTATCATATGTAATTTTCTTATTTAGTTTTGGATAAATAGATTCTTTAATTCGAGTCAAGTCACATCACCGTGAAAGATTAAATACCCAAAACTCAAAAGAAATGAGTTTGACAATTTATTCTTACTTTTAAATTTTCTATCATATGTAATTTTCTTATTTAGTTTTGGATAAATAGATTCTATAATTCGAGTCAAGTCACATCACCGTGAAAGATTAAATACCCAAAACTCAAAAGAAATGAGTTTGACAATTAATTCTTACTTTTAAATTTTCTATCATATGTAATTTTCTTATTTAGTTTTGGATAAATAGATTCTTTAATTCGAGTCAAGTCACATCACCGTGAAAGATTAAATACCCAAAACTCAAAAGAAATGAGTTTGACAATTTATATATGTAATTTTCTTATTTAGTTTTGGATAAATAGATTCTATAATTCGAGTCAAGTCACATCACCGTGAAAGATTAAATACCCAAAACTCAAAAGAAATGAGTTTGACAATTTATTCTTACTTTTAAATTTTCTATCATATGTAATTTTCTTATTTAGTTTTGGATAAATAGATTCTTTAATTCGAGTCAAGTCACATCACCGTGAAAGATTAAATACCCAAAACTCAAAAGAAATGAGTTTGACAATTTATTCTTACTTTTAAATTTTCTATCATATGTAATTTTCTTATTTAGTTTTGGATAAATAGATTCTTTAATTCGAGTCAAGTCACATCACCGTGAAAGATTAAATACCCAAAACTCAAAAGAAATGAGTTTGACAATTTATTCTTACTTTTAAATTTTCTATCATATGTAATTTTCTTATTTAGTTTTGGATAAATAGATTCTTTAATTCGAGTCAAGTCACATCACCGTGAAAGATTAAATACCCAAAACTCAAAAGAAATGAGTTTGACAATTTATTCTTACTTTTAAATTTTCTATCATATGTAATTTTCTTATTTAGTTTTGGATAAATAGATTCTTTAATTCGAGTCAAGTCACATCACCGTGAAAGATTAAATACCCAAAACTCAAAAGAAATGAGTTTGACAATTTATTCTTACTTTTAAATTTTCTATCATATGTAATTTTCTTATTTAGTTTTGGATAAATAGATTCTATAATTCGAGTCAAGTCACATCACCGTGAAAGATTAAATACCCAAAACTCAAAAGAAATGAGTTTGACAATTAATTCTTACTTTTAAATTTTCTATCATATGTAATTTTCTTATTTAGTTTTGGATAAATAGATTCTTTAATTCGAGTCAAGTCACATCACCGTGAAAGATTAAATACCCAAAACTCAAAAGAAATGAGTTTGACAATTTATTCTTACTTTTAA